>VDFB02270651.1:64882457-64922202 GCA_007258455.2 Sequoia sempervirens
CTCAAACATGTCCCAAAATTTCCTTAGAACTACAGATAGAAATACCTCAAGGCGAACCAATGTGGACCAAAAAGCTAATGCTTTGTACATTAAAAATTGTATTATGAACTTAGTCAAATATTCAACATATATGTTTTGCACCGGAGCAAAATATATGCATCTCTATGTTGGATTACTATCTCCATGCTCACTCATGCTTCACCAACCTATTGTACCTCAATATAGAAATCAAACCACAATGTTGACATCAATGAAAACGCTACATAAGCTCATGCTCATGTTGCCAACAACCATATTAATGACAATCTCCTCAAACTTCTAACAATCTCCCCCTTTTTCATTGATGGAAACATGCATCAACTCTTCTCCATGTCTTCTCCAAACTACTCTCCCCCTTTGACATCAAGGGAAAAGGGTGCATACATAATTTATGTTTTTTTCTCCCCCTTTGATATCATTCACATATACTTGCTTTTTTTTTTCCTTATCCCCCTTTCATCTATACATAATTTTACCTTACTCACAGAATCCCCCTAACTAAAATATACATAGATGTATGATAGTAATATACTTCTTCAAAAATCAAACCAACTCCCCCTAATAGTCTTATCCATCTAAACTAATCAAATTTGTAGTGGTATACTACTAACTTCTACATATATACAATGAAATTTTTCTATGTAATATGAAATGCATAGATAGAAAAGAAATATACATATATGAACTGGAAGAAGTGTATAACACCTACAATTTTGCAAGGTGTGCCTCCCAATCTTTCTTGGCCAGCCCAAATATGTGGTTTTGTGTCTCAAATTCCATGAGAAGATTTTCTCCATCATCTGGAGTATTGGGTATTGGATTCAACTTCATTGCTTTCTCCGTATTACTGGATATGAGTGTGAAATTAGCATTCACTAGGTCTATGAGTTGTCCAAACTACACTATAATCTTTTCTTTTTGTTCCTACAACTGGAAGAATTGTTCATGCATATTTTCAATTTCTAATCTTGTGGATCAATCTACATCTTTTGTCGGATCATAGGCACTAGATGCCTTTTCAATCTGTGTCTCAATGGAATCCATCTCAACCTTTATGTTTTTATTGGAACTAGGCCACTTCAAGCAAAATTGAAATAAATCCTTGGCCTCTTCAACACAAATTTGCACCTCTTTTAGGTCATTTTGTAATTTTCCATATGTAGTGGAACATTTGTATATCATATCTACCAACCTTCTATCATTCACCTTCTTATTTACCTCCTTTAGCTTCTCTTCAAGGCCACTAGAATACTCTTCGAAAGAATCAAGCAATAGTTTCAAATTCTGCACACTAGATAAGGAATTATCAATACTTACTCTAGGAACACTTTCCTACACTACCTTCATTGCTTCATCTATTAGCTCTGCACTCTTCTAATGTGTTTGCAAAATTTCCTTTTTGGCGAAGGTGTGGAATGCATCGCCTAGCTATAACTTATGTAGAGGGAACATCTTGTCCATATCAACCTGGCCATGTTGCATCAAAATTTGTAACAACTGAGCAGAAACAATAGGTTGGAATTGTAATTGCATGCTCAATATGCTCTTCAAGGAGTCTCTGGAGGTTCTAGAGGATTCTTCAACCATCTTTACATTCTCTTCATCCTTATCCTTTTCCTTGTCACCAATGTTGTCTTCTACTTTTTCACCATTCTTCTCAACATTGTCAGACCCTTTCTCATCCTTCTCACCATCAATATATTTTGCATTGTTATCTAGAGGAGGCATATTTTCTATGTTTTGTGCCTCATTGCTCTCTAGGTTGTCTTGTACAACCTCTTCTTTAGCATTCTTTTTCTATTTTCAAAGGAGGGGAGTTATGTTTTGTATGTGCATCCTCCTTTTGCATCTCAGTATCCTTATTTTTTCCAACAATGTTTTCTCCTACTGGAGGAGTGTTACCAATAACATTTCCATCTTCTACACCCACATTATCTACTATCGGAGGGGTATCTTTTTGCACATTCTCTTTTTTTGCTTCATGCTCATGTTCCAGAGCATATTCATGTTGTGCATCTTCTAGAATATTAACATCTGAGACAAAGACATCATCATTCATTTCTTCTTCACTTTCTAGGGTCATATCTAACCTTTTTTCTAAATTGAAAACCTTCTCAACTATTTCATTTCTTAATCTTTTGATATCATCCTTATCTCTACTCATAAATATAGCGACCCTTTGTTTAGTTCTAAATTATTTTTTCTATACTTGAGCCAGTATTTCTTTGTTCCCATCTAAAAGGGGAGAGCTAATCTCTTCCAAAGCAGATGTCATCAACCTTGCATCTTCATTTATTGCCTCTTCTCTTCTTGCAAGCAATGAACTTTTCAAATCTTCAAGCATTGGCCTTCAATATCCTTCATGATGACATCAAATGTAACTATATATCTAACAATTGCCTCTTCTATTGTATACTTATCATTGTCATCCACAATGGTATACAAGGCAGCAGTTTGTTCCAACATTTCATGCTCCACTATGCCATTAAATAATGCATCTAATTTCATAGGGCCGTGTTTTCTTACTGGGGAAGACTTATCCTTCTTCTTCTTCTTCTTTGCTTCCAGAGCTTTTTCTCCTTCTTTCTCTTTCTCCACCTCAACTTCACTATCTGATTCTACAATGTTAACTCTTGTTTTCTTTGCATTGGTTTTTGCTTGTGATACACCAGATTTTATTTTTCTTATGAGAGGTTCTTCTTCTTCCTCTTCTTCTTCTTCTTCTTCATCAACACTCATGTTTCTTTCTCTTATTTCCTTTGCCTTCACTTTTCTCTTGTGTGAGGCACCTTGTTGCTTCACTTGATTAGTCTTTACCTTTACAAGAATACTCTATCGTTTAGTTGAAGTGTTGGTTGACTCCTTTCTCTTAGTTCCACTAATAGAAGGCATAGGCCTAGAGGACTTGGGGGAAATCGGAGAGGGGTAGATGTTCTACCAGATCTTCTTATGTTGGATGCACCTCTCAGAGAGCTAGAAATTTTTTTGGCTTTCTCTGCTTGATCCTTTGATAGACCCATCATCTTCACAACCTATGCAATCATTTTCTCAATAGTTTTTTTTTTTTTTTCGCTTTTTTGCATGTGCACAACACTAGAATTCTCCTCATATGTCTCAAATCTTTCCTCAGAGGTGTCTCTAGGATTTCTTACCATATGGTCAGCCAAACCAATAATTACATCCTCTGCAACTTCATATCCCATTTATAGGATCAACACAGTTCTAGGCTCAACATCCTCCATTATGCAACAATCCTTACTCACCATGAAGATAATTTAACTTTTGTATGTCTCTACTACACTCTTTGGAATCCTTTCTATGGCTTGCATATTCTCTTGGAAATTTTTAAAGAATCCCCATAATGCTTTCTTTTGTGATTCTTCATCACCTAATTTCATCAGGCAGTCTCTGATTTGAGTAGCCACTAGTCTTTCCTTCAACCACATTATGTTCCTAGTTCCAAGAACCTCATTAAGAAAGTAAAATAGTAAATAAATGATTAGTGTACCAAACTTGAAGGGGTATCGAGAGTCCTTGGTCTTCTGCAAATTCACCAGGAGTTGTTCCTTTAACAATTCACACAAATCATAATCAACACCTTTCTTTACCATCTCATTTGTAATGTTGATGACAGTAGTAGAAACATAATTCTCTCTATTTTTAAAATATATCTTGTACCATATCACAATTGATGCATATTCTACTACAAGGTATTTAATTTCCTTGATAGTCTAGGCTCTCTTGTCATATTTTGCACTTGTTAGCTCCATTACCATTTCATTTTTCATCGATTTGAGCACCAAATCTAGTTAATTTGAGCATAATCCCGTAAAAACCCTAAAAACCTCCTTATTAATTATAAGCAGAATATCCAACCATGCAAATATATCATGAATCCTACTCAATATGTGTATAATCCACTCATCCACATAGCAAAAGATAGGGAAATTTCTCCAAATTTCAAGATTCTTCTCTGTCAAACTCTCAAACTTAGGTTTTAATTTAAATTGGTCTCCAGTGAATTCACTAAACCACACATCACCCAAATTTGAGTGATTGTAATCTTACAACTTATCATGTATGTAAATCCTTACCTTTTGTATGCAACACACCATATGGAATGCTTGTAAATGCTCGTAAATGCACCATCTAGGTTAGTCATCATTGACTTATCAGGGTGTCATTTGAACTTTAGACAAGGTTGGTCCACAACCTCGACAAATTGTGGGGTATAAATTTTCCAACACAATGAAAGTACTTTGAAAACTAGGGCAAATAAAAACTATAAATACCTTTCAATCATCGTCGATTAGGGTTTCATGCACAAGAATTCTAAAATACTTCACTTTGCTCCTTCATTGCTCTTCTCTCCTTGAATGCCCATTTGCAAATGACTTAGATCAAATGTGAAATCACTTATAAACCCTTTTGGAATAACCTAATTCACATTGAATGCTTGATTTGAAAATTAGGCAAAAAGCTAATAAATCCCGATTGTAATGCACATACACCTTTGATTGCTTCGCAAAATTTTGCATCTTGATATTTTCCACTGATGTTTTCTCTAGTAGGTCAAGCATATCAACCTACACCTCATATCCACATGTTGAAGGAATCAACACCATATCTTTGGAAGGGGCTTAAAGATTTTCTGTTAAAACTCCCCTTGAGCCAAAGCTCTTCATTTAGTTTATGAAGGAAACATCTACGCCAGAAGTTGGCACAAACTCATCCTTAACCTCATTTTCCTCTTTCTTTTTCTAGATATTATTCATCTCTTTCTTCATCTTTCCTGGATCAGCCTTTTTCACTAGATCATTCTTCTTTACCAAATCAACCTTTACATTTTTGCTTCTGTGAAATTTTGCTATATGTCTAGGTTTATTGCATTCATAGCATTTGAAATTTTGAAAAATCTTAATTCTACCTATTTTGGATTTGCATTGATTAGTTTTATGCCCAAATACATTGCATGTATAATAGTAGACATTGAAAGATTGAAACCTCATGCCATTATTGTAACCATTCATCATTTGATTTCTACATTCACTAGTCGTATGACTGAATCTATTGCATGTAAAAACACTGAGTGGGAAATGATTGAACATTTTGATTCATTTTGCTTCTACATTCTACAACCTTATGTCCAAACTTATTGCAAGAATAATAGTAACCATTAAAAAAGGGTGCCTTTTGTGCATTTGGTTGTTTGAAAAGTGTTCTTCGTAAGTATTTCCTTTGATTTTAGATTTTCTTTCCATTGCTCTTCTTTTCAACCTTGTTTGGAGTTTGATCTGCCTTTGAGCTTTCACCTTTCTCAAATCCTAATCCTTCTTTGTCTTTAGATCTCTTCTGATTTGCAATCGTCTCATTGAGCATTGTAGTACTCTTCTTGAATATTTTTTTCTCCATATATGATCTTAAGGTTACCACTTCTTGTTCAATTTTTGAGCATTCTTTAGATTTTTCTTTCAGTTTAGCATTCAAGCAGTCTTTAATTCTTTTACTTTCTTTAATCTGCCACTTTAGGCTAGGAATAATCTCATTTGATTGCTTGGGATCTTTGATCCTATCTTTAGCTTTCTTTATTTTCTCTCTCAATATCTCAATGCATTCAGATGCATCACTAAGATCCTTTTTCAAATCTTTGTTCTCAAATTCTTCTTTATCCAAATCATCTAGGGCAGATTTGAGTTCTCCTTCCATGTTGACAATGTAATCTTCTTCAGTAAATCCTACCATAGAAATTTCTTCTAGAGGGGTAAGATATCTCCTCATAGCCATGTGTTCAACTCCAAGATCTACCTTAGTGATCAAGCCAATTGAAGGAACCAAGCTATGATACCAATTGTTGAACACATGAAATACTAAGAGGGGGATGAATCAGTATTCTTTGAAATGACTTAAACATTTAAAAATTGATTCCACACATCATATTCAAATTGCAATAATGTAAGCAATCATCAAATAACATAACACATGAAAACCATATTTTTATGTGGAAAAATCATAGTGAGGATTAGCTCACAATATATTATAACCGTTCATAACATATTATAGAATAGCTCATTGCCTTTTGGACTCACTGTTTAGAGGACTCACTGTCTGGAGGATTCACTTTCTAAAGAATAAGAGAAAATAGAGAAGAGTGGTGGCTCACTACCAAGATTTGAACTGCTAATAATGCATCTACAATATGCAAGAGATACAATTCTATTGAAGCTCAATATACTGAATCAACATACTCCACACTACACAACTTCCACACTCTGCTCTACTTTACATTTGCATCACATTCACATGCTATTCTTAGGAATTCACATCACATTTTCTATAGTACACATCTCATCTCAACATCACTAAAAGTGATCTTAAATTTATATACATTACATCCACAAACACTTGCAACATTAATTAGGTTAGCCTAATTAGATGTATCATGCAAAACAATAACTTGTCAGCTCAAGATTCAAACAAACACACTCCATGCCTTAATTCAAAACTTGCAATGCATCCAAATAGGTCAGCATGGACCTATAATAGTTCCCACATAACTGATCAACACTTCTATTAACTTTGCATGACCCCAAGCATATTAGGTTGGCACCGTTGGTAAGACCACCAAAATAAACCAACTAATTATCCACAAAATGATACATAGACCTCCAAAACACATGCCACTTAGACCACACATCCTTCTGAAACCTATTAAAACTCCCTCAAATCTGCATAACCAAATATGCTTCCACAGTGGAATGCAAACCAATCCAAATAGGTACTTTACACTGGCAACACTGTCACTAGAAAACTCGGTATTTTGTCAACCATAACTTTTGCAACAGAGGACATAAAGATATGAAACTTTGGATTTAAGGTCCTCAAAAATGTACTAAAATTTCCTTAGAACTTTAGATAGAAATACCTCAAGGCATACCAATGTGGACCAAAAATTTGATGCTTTGTACATTGAAAATTGTATTCTAGACTTAGTCAAATATTCAACATATTTATTTTGCACTGAAGCAAAATGTTTGCATCTCATCTCTATAGTGGATTACCATCTCCATGCTCACTCCTGCTTCACCAACCAAGTGTACCTCAATGTAGACATCAAACCACAATGTTGACATCAATGACAACACCGTATAAGCTCATGCTCATGTTACCAACAACCACATTAATGACAATCTCCTCAAACTTCCAACATGAAGATGTTCATCGCTTATCAAGAGTAGGGAAGATAACCTAAAATAGATATTGAAAAAATATATCCATTTTAGTTCCTTATGGTTAATATAAACCTAGAAATTATAGTTATGTAATAGGAAATGGATATCTATTTCTCAAAATGGATCTAATGGATATATATTTTCAAATTGGATATCCATTTTGGTTTGGTATGACCAAACCACATTTTAAATTGATATATGATCCAGAAAAAGGTGTTAAATCCTTTTCACATTTTTTGCTAAGTCAAGAATGGATCTTTTATCCATTTCCACTATTTGACCTATCATGATCTTACAATCACTCATTTGAACCCTTTATAAATATTTTTCATTCTTTATAAATTGAAGTGGCATATCTACGAAAACTATTCCACATATCAAATGTGTATTTAGTTTACTTTTTTTAATTTCCATTTGCATATTTTATGATCTTTCCCATTACTAAATAATATAATAGTTCATCCTCTAAACTAAATTAAGGTTCGGATCTTATAGACCTAGAAATAAACTGTTCAAAAATTAGATATGAAAATAAAATATGCTACAACATTAATATTAGTGTACATAGGATTATGAATAATCATATTCTGGCTATCTCAACTCTTAGTTAAGTCATATTATCATTATTATATTGTTATTTAGTTAATTAGGCTAGACTAAGGCTTCTATAGGGCCATTTAAGTCATCTTGGGTGATATCCTAGGCATAAATAAGGTATATATAGGAGGCATTGAGTCTTATTTCATCATCATATTGCTAATTGTGTTCTTATTGCAGATATTTGGAGGTTTTACACCTCGAAGTGGCTTGTTATTCTTAGTTATTATCAAGTATTTGCAACATATTTCCTATCATATTCTTCTATTGTGCAAGTTATTTCATTACAAGTGGTATCAGAGCATGATTTTGGCACCATAAAGGCAAGGCATTTTCTTAATATTGGAGATCATTTTGCGAAGCACATATCTCTCATATTTTTAAAAAAACTAATTTTTAAAGGGCTTTCTAAGAACATATTCAAGAAGCTACAGTCTAGATTTTAGAGGAATTAGAGTAGAATTGAGCAATTTATTGTAGAATTAGGGTTTATATTCAATGTATTTGGAAAGTGCATATCTCCCAAATATTGTCAAATAGGTTCCTAATTTTTAATGCATTTTGGAAAAGGTAATATAGGAGCCTACAATCAAAATTTTAGAGAAAGTAAATTAGAAATAAGTGATTTATTGAGAAATTAGGTTTTTTAATAAATTCGGTCTCAAGGTTGCAAAACACCTAAGTTTTGGGATATTTTTTTGGGAAGTGCGACCTAGGCCCTAGTAAGCTACAAGAAAACAATTAGATTATTTTGAATTTTTTTGTGATTTGTTGCAATTATTTTTCCCATCATCATGATGGGGCCTGCAATAAGAGGCAAAAAGAATGCTATTAGATCAAAGAAATCTTTAGATAAGGATGAGGTAGAAATTGAGGATATTAACCCTAATGATGAAATCATCAAGATCAAGGGTAAAATTTCATCAATTAGGACTAAGATAAATGAATTTTCTAAGAAGTTGGACACGATTATTCAAGGGATGAAGTATAAGTGTGAAGATTTTCCTAGTAAGGTAAAAGATAATGCTTTTTTGGACTTGAGTTCTTTGGGCTTGACTTAGATTCCAAGAAGGATCATTCCTTTAATAATCCTATTCGTAGGCGATTCATACCCAAGTTGGATAGGAGATATTTTGATAGCAAGGATCCAACTAATTGGCTTTGCCAAATGGAGTAGTTATTTGATCTTCATCATGTTCCTAGTCAATAGAAGGTGGCTATGGCATCATTATACTTGGAATTGGATCAATTTATTTGGTATCATCGGTTATGTGATGACAAGAGAAAGAAGGTTTGTGTGGTCACATGGTCAATTTTTCAAGAGGAACTTGGTACCCATTATGGATATAACTTTATAGATAACTAATGTTTCCAACTCACTAAATTGAAGCAAATGGGTTAAATCAAGGACTATATTCAATGATTTCAAACCCTTTTTATGAGAGTGGAGAATGTGATAGAAGAAAATTTTAAGGAATTATTTCTAAGTGGTTTAAAGGATTGAACATAAATATAAAGTATAATTGTTCCAACTGCAATCCTTGTCACAAGCAATACTAATGGAAAGACAAGTTGAGGAGAATTTTTTGGCCAATAGGAAATAAGGGATTGCAAATGTAAGTGAAAGGAGATCTCCTACACATTCATTACCTCAACCTATTAGGTTGAATTCACAGCAAATTGAGGAGAAGAGAAAAAAAATTGTGTTTCAATTGTGACAACAAATATAATTGAGGGCATAAACATAGTGAAAATAATTTGTTCTATATTGAACATTCCACTAAGGAAGAAGAGGAGGAACAAATATTAGAGGGTGATAGGGAGTTATATGAGGAATCAAATGTTTCCCAACCAATCATTTTTTATCATGCACTCTCAAGTTTTAGTGGTCCTACAAACTCTCAAGGTAGTGGGTTTATTAAAGAAGCAAAAAGTAATAATGTTGACCGACTCAGGTAGTACACATAATTTCATCAATAAAAGGTTGTTTACTCATCTAAATTATTTTATATATCCATCTCTAGAGTTTCAAGTCTTGATTGCAGATGTTGGTATTGTTGTTTTGGAAAATTCCATAGTGAAACATGGAAAAATAGGGCTCACCAAAATGAATGAACAAGATGATGAGCCACTATGTTTTTCTAGGGGATGTTTCACTCAATTATGAAGGCCAAAATGCATAAATAAAAATCAAAAACTAAACCTAATTGTTATAGCAACTATGAGGGGAGTTTTGAGAGCTTAAAACAATGTGTACCTTGCTGCAAGAAGCCTATTTTTAGGTCACAAAGGACTCATTCGCCTTTAGTGGCGAATGGATCCCTTTTAGGGTTTCTGAAACTGAGATCCGGGTTCTGTTCCTTGATTTTTACACTCTTAGATCCTTGGTTATCAGCTCCCGAAAACCTGTAACAAATTTTGTAGCCTTCTTTTCGTATTCTTGCAATGTAGGTGACTTTTGCAACTTGACAACTTTGACAATTTTTCTTCAAACTTGTTCTCCACTTGATCTTCAATCTATAAACTTGCAAACACACATTCAAGAGGAGAAAAAATTGTTGATTGTTAGTGAATATTGGTTTGCCTAAGTCAAACCCCGTTTAGGTAATTAAACCAAATGTTGTGAAATTGAAGCATGAACATGGAATGATGTAATGTTGATACCTTGGAAGTTGTCTTGGAGTATAAACTGCAAACTAACATGTAGTGGCCATGAAGAATGTAGATATTGATCTCAAATTAGATGTGAAATAATTTTTGCAAGTAGATCCTCAATGCTACATCAACTATATTAGCTCAACAACATGCTTGAATGCACTATGCCTTTGACATGATGAAATGATCTTGAATTTCTACAATAAACTCTTGATAATCTGCCTTTGAATGCTCTTGAAAATGCTCTATAATGCTCTTGGACTCATAAACTTTATCTTAGGATGTTTATTCAAAGTTTCTAGATGAAACTATGTGAATTAACCCCCATATTTATACTAAATCTAGATATTAACCCCGAAGTTCAAATAATTCAAGCCGACACTAGATCTAGATTGAAAATAATTAGAATCCTGCCAAAATTAAATTCAAAAAGAGGTGTCCTATGTGAGGAGGACCCATTCGCCACTAAAGGTGAATGGTTCCTAGCACAACTTTATAGGACCATGCTTCAGGGGGATGAAATAACATCAAAAACCCATGCCAAAAATGCCAAGAAAGGGGTGTCCTATGCGGAGAGGACCCATTCTCCACTAAAGGCAAACAGGTCCTAGCACCATTTTCTAGGACGTCAAATTTTCCAAATTAAATGTCATGCAATTTGATTATTGGGTGTCGAGATAGATCCTTCAGAAAGTGTCATTAATAAGGCTTAAATTTGAATTAAAGGGGCCAATTAAGCTCAATTAACCACAACTAATTAATGAAACCCTAGATAAGTGTGAAAGTGTAATACAACACTTTACAATGCCCTAAATAATGTACAATTTAAATACATTTTAAAAAGGGGCCCCAAATTCAATGTGAATGTGTACAACACATTACAACATTAAATCAAGGCATTATTAGGTTAATTTAATGTCATTTATTCCCAAATTAAGTGTGAAAAGGGTTACTTTTTTCTACACCACATAAGCATTAAATTTCATGGGATATTATCACCTTGATAGTCCAATGTATGTTATCTCCATGAGTGTAGCAAATACTGTTTTGGGAGTATAATGGCTTACTAATTTGGGAACAATTGAGATGAACTTCCAAGAACCTTTCATAAGATTTCAATCAAAGGAAAGACAATAGAGATAGGAGGGTTGAAGGAAAAGTCCCCACAAATGGTAAGCTCTCATCAAATGTAAGAGTTTATTAAGAAAGGACTTGATGGATTTGTGACCCAATTATGTTCATTAGAAGTCTATCAATATAATGCTCCCACCCATCCAAATTTACAAGCAATCATTCATCATCTCTTAGTGGTTTTTCAGCTCGATATTCCTAAATGAATTTCTCCTAAGAGGGAAGATGATCATGCCAACCACCCAAAAGTAGGTCCTACAGGTACCCATATCTACAAAAAAGTGAGATTGAAAAGATTGTGGAGGAGATGTTAGAGGTAGGAATTATCACGCATATTCAAAATGCTTACTCCTCTCCTATGGTGATGGTGTGTAAGAAGGATGAAATTTGTTGCATGTGCCCAAACTATAGAGTGCTCAATATGTACACCATCCAAGATAAGTTTCCTATTCCATTCATTGATGATTTTCTAGATGAATTGAATGAAGATATATATTCTACAAAGTTAGATCTCTTAGATCAGATTATCACCAACTTCAAATTAATGAAGAATATATTTCTAAGACATCATTTATGACTGGTGAGGGTCATTATGAGTTTTTGGTGATGCCATTTGGTCTTACCAATGCACCTTCTACATTCAAAGTTTTATGAACTCTATCTTTAAGAAAGTATTAAGGAAGTTTTTATTAGTGTTCTTTGATGATATATTGATCTATAGAAATACATGGGAAGAACAATTGGAACATGTAGATCAAGAATTACATGTTCTTGAATATCATCAATTCTATGCTAAGCCATCCAAGTGTGCTTTTTGTCTCAAAGAGGTGGAGTAATTAGAACACATAGTTTCACATAAAGGAGTAAAGTTGGATCCTAACAAATTAAGGCTATCATGAAATGGGACACTTTAAGGTTAAGAAAGATCATGATAGCATAAAATATTTTTTGGAACAAACATTATCTTCTAAAGAGCAATAAAAATGGGTCACTAAGATGTTGGGATATGACTTTGAGATTGTATATAAGAAAGAAAAGGAAAATGTTGTGGTAGATGCACTTTCTAGGAAGAATGAGAAAGATAAATCTTTATTGTGTGTCATTTCAATGTTACAAGCATATTAGGTGATGGAAGCCAAAGTAGAGTGGGATAATGATGTTACTACAAGTAATCTCATTCAATAGTTACAGAGGGATCCCAATAGTTTAGATAAGAAAGGGAAGGAAAATGTTGTGGCAAATGTACTTTCTAGGAAGAATGAGAATGATGAATATTATTTTCCATTTCAAAATTACAAGCATATTGGGTGATAGAAGCCAAAGAAGAGTGGCATAATGGTGTTGCTAAAAGTAATCTCATTCAACAATTACAAAGTGATCCTAGTAGTTTAGATAAGTTTTGGTGGAAGGGAGATACTTCGTGGTATAAATAGTGATTGTATCTTTGCAATAATTTCACTCTTAACACAATATTCTCATAGAACTTTGAACATGAGTCTGTATTTGGTGGCCATTCAGGATTTTTGAAGACATATCATCAAGTTAAGAAATATTTTTTTGGGAAGGGCTAAAAGGTGATGTTAAAACATTTGTGGTTGAATGTTTGGTTTGTCAAAGAAACAAAGAGGAGATAATTAAGACACCAAGTCTCTTGTAGCCCTTATGCTTAGCCAACATTGGGAAGAGGCATCCATGGACTTTATCACAGGGCTTCCAAAATCTAAAGGTAATAATGTCATCATGGCAGTAGTAGATCACCTCACTAAATATGCACATTTTATTGCATTATCACATGCTTTAATAACAAGTATAGTGGAAAAATATTTCTTGGAGAATATAAAAAAGATACATCGTACACCTAAGGTTATTTTTAGTGACCTTGATCCTAGCTTTACTAGTCACTTTTGGATATATTTATTCTCATGTTTGAGTACTCAATTGGCTCATAGTTCTTTATACCAACCTCAATCTAATGGGAAACTAAGTTTGTTAATAAGTGTTTGGAAGGATATCTACATTGTTTCACTTTAGATAAATAGTCTCAATGGGTAGATTGGCTATCACTAGCATAATGTTGGTATAACACTTCCTTTCATAGTTCAACAAAATTGTTATGGAACTATATATGGATATCAACCTTCTTCCATCACATCATCATTGAAGGTGTCACCAAGAGTTCAATTAGTGGAGGACCACTTACTTCATCAACAACATGTACTCTTAGGACTCAAGGAAAATCTATCCATGGCACAAAATCGAATGAAGCAATAGGTGGACCAACATTGTAGTGAAAGAATTTTTGAAGTTGGGGACTGGGTCTTCTTGAAATTACAACCTTGCAAGCAAATGTCATTGAAGCATTAGAAAAAGAACAACAAGTTGTCTCCAAAATATTATGGTTGATACCATATCATGCAAAAGATAAGTCTACAGTGTTGCCTACAAGATGGGATTGCCACCATCAACAAAGATACATCCAATTTTTCATGTTTCTTGTTTAAACAAGGTAATTGGGCATAATATCCCTACTTAGACAATATTACCAAAGCTCAATGAAGAAGGAACGATCATTTTGGAACCAAAGTTCATTCACAAAACTTACACAAAGAAGCTAAGGACTAGAACATTCACCAAGTATCTCATCCAATGGTTGAATTTACCAGTTGAAGATGCCACATGAGCAGACAAGGAGTTCATTCAAAAGCATCCAAACTTGAGTAGCACTGAGGACAATGCTTCTCTAAAGAGAGGCATACTACGCCCTTAATATTAATGTACATAGGGTTATGAATAGTCATCTTGTGGCAATCTTAACTCTTAATTAAGTCATAGTATCATTACATATTATATTGTTATTTAGTTAATTAGGTTAACTTAAGGCTTATATAGGGCTATCTAAGTTGGCCTGGGTGATATCCCAGGCATAAATGAGGTATATATAGAAGGTAGTGAGTCTTATTTCATCATCATATTGATGATTGTGTTCTTATTGGAGATATTTGGAAGTTTTCCCCCTCGAAGTGGCTTGTTATTCTTAGTTATTATCAAGTATTTGTAGCATATTTCCTATCATATTCTTCTATTGTGTAAGTTATTTCAGTACAAAATAATCAAGCAAAAATTAGTTCTAGAAATAAAATGGTTAGTAAATAAGTATAAACCCTAATGAAGGAGAGTAAACACTAAGAGGAAACCCTTGGTCATATAGTAAAATTTTATGTTCACCATTAACTTTCTTGGATATAATTATACTATATAAAATAACATAGGTTAATTAAAAAAATGCAATCAATTAACAAATAATTATCTAGATAACAAAGCTTAGACTAATAATTACAATAAATGTACAAAAATTAAATGTAAGGGTTAGTGGTGCTTAGCTCTAAGATTGATGATGAAGAATGATGCTAAGGTTTTGTAGAGTCTATTTGTCACTATTCAAAATTTGATGTCTTCAATATGATGGTTGTCTCAAAATATACATTATCTCATAAATATTTTTGGTTGATCTTGAGTGTCATAGAGTCTATTCTAAGAGGGGTGGACTTGATCTAACACTAAATTTATATTTGTGATGTGCAAGATCAATTTTTCAAAATATGCACCTAAAAACCTATTTTTCTTCACCTTCTAAATAGTTGAATCTATGAAAGAGTTGTCCTAGGACACCATTTAGAAGTTTGTTGACTTGATAGATGAACAAATTCTCCTAGGTCAAAGCCCTTTGGTGGGCCAAATTAATAATAATGAATGATATTGAAGACATCATATATATACATGTAGATGGATTATACGATGATTATGTGAATGTCATTCTCTGTCCATTCAGAAATCATGGGGTGTTCTAATGATTCTCTTTGATGTCCTATTATTGAATGCCTTTAAATACCACATAGGAACATGTTTTAGAAATGTGTATATTAATTCATATCAATTAGTAGAAAGGGAACATGAAATTTAAATTTTGAATTTGACATGATTTCAAGTTTGGGGTCATTCTTGTGTACCTTAAGATTGAATCCTTTTGAATTTCATGGGGTGCTCTAATGATTATCCTTAATGTCCTCTTATTGAATTCCTTTAGATACCATGGCATAGTGACATGTTTTAGAAATGTGTGTATTCTCATATCAATTAATAGAAAAGGAACATGAAATTTAAATTTTTAATTTGTCAAGATATAAAGTTTGGGGTCATTCTCTGTACCTCAAGATTGAATCCTTTCAAAAATAATAAGGTGTTCTAATGATTCTCCTTGATGTCCTCTTATTGAATGCCTTTAATACAATGACATGGGAATGTATGTTTTAAAAATGTGTGTATTCTCATATATCAATTAGTAGAAAGGGGCCATGATTTAAAGTTTGGAGCCATTCTTGTATACTTCAAGGTTGAATGAGATCAATCCTAAGTCACTTAGAAATGAACACTAGGATAAAATGATAAATCTAGGCGAGGAGGGAATGTCTCAAAGTATTGTAAATGAGGGCACAACAATGAAGAGTTAACAATAAATATATAGAAATTTGTGCAAATAGAGGTGAAACAATTGTGGATAAGAGTTGGGCCATGAGCCAAACTAATGGCAAGAGTATACCACTTGTCAATATATTATTAGATTAAGATGTTCCCATCATGATAATGTAAACCTAAATGGAAAATGTTATAAATATGATAATTTCACTATTACACTATTCATAACAAGTAATAATCCTTTGATGTCTAATATACTCATGACAATTAGATGTTACTTAACAATTGAGTCCCTTAAATGCATGGTTGGTAGATAGACACCAAAACCTTTATCATTGTAGTGTAGACATACAAATGAGCCTTTCTACATATGCACCAAATATTTCATTTTCACTAGTTCCGACAAACTCTAACTTTCAAATTTTCTTCTCTCACAAAACCATATTTAATAATATTTATATAACTACCAAATTTAATACAAAATTACTTAAATATTTACATCAATTTTTAGAATGTGCTTTCATTCCACCCAATGTTTCTATGAACTAATATATTATAATTTTATATGATTTAATATAAAAAACACACTATTCATTGTTTTAAAAGTAAATAAATATAAAATTTAATATTATAACAATATTCTCAATCAGCTAATTTAACTTCATTCAATTTTATATAAAAATATATATCTAACTGATTTTAAACATTTAAATATTGCTTTAATAAACCTCCCCTGCGGCTCCCAAAGTCACAGATTTTTTTTGGGGGGGGGAGGGGGATCTCACAAACTCAAAGAAACACTGAAAATACCATTGGATTTATACATATGTAATCAGGAAACCCAAAAGGCATAATCTTACATTCTCCACCATAAAGGCATGCCGTGCAATTCTTCATGTTCTAATGCATTTCACATTGCCCTCACAAGCTTGTACACAGAGTTTACCTTCTTTCACCCCTAATCACACTTTATCTTGTGCATTTGTGCACTTCCAAAAGGCTTCTAAGTTGTCCTTTCTCTGGATCAACCTAAAACATCCCGACTCTTGTTAGGAAAGCATCATTTGAAAACACAACGTAATTACAAGCTGAAGTTTTTCTGCTCCAGAAGAATTTTCTTGAAGCCCTCCATTACAGGATGATAAAATGGATTCTACCTTGTCCTTTTTGTTGCTTGATGTTAACAAGAATGGTGTTTCCTTCTGTACCATTGTCATTACCAAGTCTGGTTCTCAAACCTCAGCGTCTAAGGGATTGGTAGGAGTGTTTTACGTTTCCAATACTGTTGTGCCTCGATTTTCTGAGCCACACAGATCTCCAAACTGCACAGAAGAAAGACTTCTGCACTCACAGCCATGAATGAATCCATTTAGAAAACAAAACCAGGGACAAAGTGAAAATTTGAAGACCCAAACTCTTATAAATTTGAATAGCATGAAATTGAACATATAAACTAAAAAACATTCTGAGCTCCTAAGAACAAAAACATAAACTCCCAAGAAATACAACCTATGCTAGTTGTCTGTCATCTTGGTTTGAAACTTTAATGTTTGCAGAGGTTAGATTCAACGAGACTTACAAAAAACCGAGCAGGCCGGCGTAGTTTTTTGAGAACCCATTTCCTTTTCGTCCTCCCGGGCATCTTGGGACAGTAAAATTGAGGGTTCATAATGGGGCTGGGCTTGATATTCTTCGAGTACGGAGCTGTTGTACTTTTGGGAAAATCGAGATCCTCAGTTTGAGCGCCCATGGCGGCCGCAATCATTCCATTCAGAGACTGATAACGATTTTCGGCCTCTTTAGTCTTAGCCTCCTCATATACCCACAACTCATGGTCCTCCTTCTCTATAAGAAACTCTCCGCCGGGATTCAAACTTTTTTGCTTGGCATTCTTAGTACTATTGTTTCTTTTATGCTTGGACGAAGAATTCTTTCGCCACATGGTGATGAGCGCAGAAGCCTTGTGCTCCGAATTGGCGGGCGTGACGGGCGACGGCAGATCGCAGTCCATACAGGACAAAACACAACCCGGATTCTTATGAACCCCTTCGACCGATATAACTCTTTTCTCTTCCGCCGATCCAGAGCTCCCAGACCGCCTGTGGCGGGCGCCCAGCTCCTCGCTGGGGCACTCAACGCCGGCGCACTTACTGTTCAAGCCCTTTCGAGGAAGAAGCCGGGGAGGCAAATGTAAAAGAGGGCGGGGCGACCGGCGGTCGGGCGTCCAGGGCTTTGGCCTACCGGGCGCTTCCTCCCACTCGAAAGGAACCGCGGCGGGCATGAAGGGCGTAACGGGCGAAGGCTGAAGCTCCCAAGGCATAAGCTGCGCAAGAAATTTAGCAGCAGGGGAGGACTTTAGGTCAATCCGGGGCTTGGCGACCTGCTGCGGTTCAGGCAGGGGCACGGCCGGGTGGTTCTTCCTTCTGCTAATGCCCGGCATTGGAGGCGGCCGCCGGGTCCGGCCACCCGGCGGAGACCCGCGCCGGGCGGAACAGTCGTCCCGCATGGTCTCTGCCTCCATCACGGCTCTGCTCTTGAAAACAACTGGGTCGGGCAGGTCCGCTGGTCCGGCTGAAAACGACAGAGGACCCGCATCTGAATTTAAGTACAGGCCATCGTTATGGCTACTACTATGAGCCTCATTGACCTGAAATAGCTGAATGTTAGAGAGGTCCAGCTTCGCCAGCTCTGAACTAGACAACACAATCGACAATATCCTTTCCTCCCCTCCTCCTCCTCCATCTCCTCCTCCCACCATGGCCTCACTATCAACCTCTTTACTTCCCATTCAACAAACAAACGAACCCAAAAGAGACTCAGAAGGGACTCGATCCCCTGTTCTCGCCGGCTTTAGAGACACAGTGCACACCTGCCAAGACGGCCTCTGAATCAGAAGACCAGACCTCGGGGTGCTCTTTATAGCTCTCTATTATATTTAAAGTGATGGTTTCTTCCAATGGTGGTCAAGACAAGCTATCCCACGCCATGGCAGTCTGATTTTGATTTTCTTCAGCCCGTGCTGCTGCTGCTCCTTTTCATGTGTTTTGTTATTGAAATCTATATTCTATTTCGCCGTGGTTGGCGTTCCGTGAGAATTACGGTGTGAGCTGTGTTGTGTTGACCATTGATCCATGTTAAAAAAGCTTTCACCCCACGTAACTTAGATTTGTCTGGCGTGTGCCCCACACCATGTTCATCACTTCGCTGTCTGCACTCTTTCAGAGACCCACAAGGCCTAATGGCGCTACTATAGTCAGTAATAATGACCTACGTAAAGTTAGTAACGTGTCTAATATTTTCTTTTCAATTTCTCTGCCTATAAAATTTTAATTTTTCTCCCTTGGAGACCGCGTATATAGGTTGTTTTGATTACATGGTAAGGAATTAGCACGCGTCATTTGCTTTTGATGTGGATACTTACGAATAATTTATGAACCACTAACTTTGACATCTCTTAGCTTTGTTGCAATATTGTATAAATGGGTTTTTCCGGGGGCTTACAGACCTTTTTAAATGAACTTTCTGGGTAATTTCTAATATTTTAGTCAATTTTTGGTTTTATATCAATCCAAACTTTTTAATATTTAAAAAATGTACACAATTTCAATCTAAAAGTCTCTATCACATTATTGTCATGGACTGTAGAAACTTCAGTCTATTAATATAATTAAACTCGTTTTATTTAAAATAGTTATAAATTTTATGTGAATATATTAATTGTTTATATATACTTAAAAATATTGCAACTGTTATTTATTGATTGTTTATTTTGCCTTTGTCAACTCATTAATTTTTTTGTGGTTTGTGACTATTAGCATTTATCTTCATCCTAATTATAGATCATAAGTTTTGAATTTCTCCCACTGTGATAGAGAGTTTTGTCGATTGCCCATCAAGAGTTAGATTTGAGATGTTAGGTAAGAATTTTTTTAATTCTAATTTAAAAAATAAATTTTGTGTGAATATATTAATTGTTTATATATACTTAAAAATATTACAATTGCTATTTATTGATTGTTTATTTTGCCTTTGTCAACTCACTAACTTTTTGTGGTTTGTGACTATTACCATTTTACCTTCATCTTGATTATAGATCATAAGTTTTGAATTTCTCTCACCTAATAGAGAGTTTTGTCAATTGCTCATCAAGAGTTAGATTTGAGATGTTAGTTAAGGATTTTTCTAATTTTAAAAAATTGATTTAGTTTACAATGGTGTTTAGGGATTTTTATCTACCATAGATGTCCAAAGTGATAATATTATTACTTTAGTTGCATGAACTTAATGAAAATTTGGTTGCAAGTTCTTTACGATTTTTTTTAAAAAGATTGGATGAGTTTATGCCCTAAAAATAACAAATATTAGTGAAATGGTTGTAGCAAAGGTTTAGGGGCCTCATCAAATGAATCTATTTTACAAGAGTCTAGCCAAGCCTTGTCCCATATCAATTATGACCTAACATAAAAGTTGAATACTATTAGTGCTCTTTTCCCTCTTACTAGCATGGATTATGCTAAATGATAAGCTTCTAAGGTGGGATTTCATTTGGATTATCTAAGAAACTTTTTATTGTACTATTATTGGACTGAGTGTAGTTAGCTAACAATAAAGGTAGTAGAACAACTAGTGTTGTTGATATTAAGAGCTTCTGTGAATGTTGATGTGCTTATCTGTTCAAGAAATCATGGATTCTCAAGACAAAGAAAACACAAATAGAAAAGGCTTTGGCATAAGACAATGATTCAACTATATAAATTACATAGTCAAAGGAGAAACCTTAAATGAAACACCTAGATCAAATATACTATGTGCAATCTCATCTAAATCTACCCAAAATAAAATTCCCCTACTTTGACCTTTTTGTATTTTTCATCTTCATGTTGGTTTGATGCGACTTCTAGTGATTTTTTAAACCATATTTTCTTGAAAATAATAATTTATAAGGTAAATTTTGAATGCATTGACTATGATTCATTTATCAAGCTTTCAATATTTTTGTCCAGTATTTTGTAGGCTAATGTACAAATCCTACTCATTAGATCGCTAATTTTGATTGGAACTATTTTACCTATGTTGGCTTGAAGAAAGAATAAGTTGATCATAATGCAACTCATTTATTTTATGATTTGCCATTAATATATTTTTTTCTTTATAGTTCTCCTTTAATTGTGTAAAAAATAATAGTTTTAGCAAGCTTTTAGCTCTAAGGATATGATATACAATTTGATAGTTTTGAGTTTCTCATTCTATGAATTATTCAATAATGAGACTCTAAAATACAAAAACTATAATACTATTATATTCAAGGTTCTAGAATAGAAAATCATGTCAAGGGATTTACCCCACCTAATTTAGTGTTGACTCAAAGTATATTTAATGTAAAGAGTGGATATTTTGTAGCTGACATAGCCTATTACCATGTCTTGCAAAGCCTTACATTATCTGTAAAACTAGTAAATCTATGAGAAAAATGTTGTATGTAGTATTGACACAACCATTAATAAAAATAATGAGTTATCATTTTTTCTTTTCATTTTTTGCTAGAAAGTTTTACACATCTAACTTTATGCTCTTACATCCCATTTTCCATATAGATATATGGAACAAAACTCTGTGTGTTATGCTTTATTGTGTCCAAAGAGAATAAATATAAGGATATAGTAAGATCCTCTCATAAGTAAACTATAAGATATCTTGTGTTTCTTTTCCACATATCAATAAGAGAAACACAATAAGGGTTTGCTTATAGTGAGATAAAATATTACCCTAGCTAATATGTAAATAAATAAATGTGCATTCATTGAATGTCTTAAGATTCATTTATTTCTCCACATCACTTATATTAATCTTTAGTACCATCATGCATTCTTCCATGGAATGATTATTTCGACCTTATTTATCATGCAAGATATGAATCAAAACTAATCCAACTTTTGTGATATCATAATTTGAATTTCCAGAATGATTCATGCATAGAAAGATGTACAATTTTATTTATTTTTTATGGTATTTATATAGTGCAGGAACTTGTAATTAATCTTTTATTTAAAGGTGCAACACATCCATATTATTAGGGGTAAACGCTTTTGACCGGAGATATGAACTGGGTACAAGAAACCACAAGAAACAACTAAGCCCGCGAGCGTAGTGGCTCAGGGAAGGCACAAGGCCTACAAGCACATTGGCCCAATGAGGGTTTGAACCCTGGTGGTCGTCACTACAACCAAGTGACATGACCACTGAACCATGCCCTTATCGACAAACTTGTAATTAATCTTGATAAAAGGGAATTAGATAAATATTTAATGCATTCAAAATCCTTTTAATTTTTGTAGATTTTAATCTCCCCATGTTATCTATACTCATTTTATAACTATAAAATCCCTACAGATAAATTTCCCTCGAGAAGCTGCTTAATTCCACTATGTCTTTCAAATTTCATGGACATTGCTAGAAAGGCTTGTAGACTAGCTTGAGACTTAAATACTTTACTTATATAATTTTAGTATGCATACAATAAATAACTTTTATATTATCAATAAAAAAAATAGTGGAGACATTGTTGCAAGTGTGTTGCAGGTGTTGTCATTGATGTCAACAATTGGTCATTAATATCAACAATATGGAGATTATTGGTGTTGTCAAGTGCTAGTGCTAGTATGGGTGTGTTTTGGTTTGATAAGAAGGTGTTGTGGTGTTTTCATCAGTGTTGTCATTGATTTCTTGTATGGTTGTGATGGATAAGTGTCACAGTTGTAGTAAGTTCACTTGGTTTCCAAGTGCTTTTGAGAAAATTTGAATAAAAGAGTATGAAGTGTGATAGATGTATGTTCGGTGTTGTACTATGCATTTCTTCATGGTTGAAGATATGCTTGTGTGGTTTGGACGTGATGATCAAAAGTTTCCAGAGGTGTTATATCTAGAGTTTTAGGTTCTGGATTGTTCTGCTATGAAAGTTGTGATTGACAGTTTGTTTTTCTGTGTAGAAGGTTGTCTAGGAGAAATGAGATTGCTCTGTATTTCTCTACAGTGAGGTTTCTTGTCTTGTGGATTTGGGAACGTTCTTATATTGGAGAAATGAGATGCTCTATAAGTTTAGTTCTTATGTTGGACTTCAGTGGTAGTACATCATGATTTGCAAGATGAAAGTATTCTTTGTTTTAAGTGGTTGTGGAAGTGCTACAAAATATTTTGATGATGATAGAATATTATAGGATGTTGTGTGGTTTGTATGTTGTTTTTGGAATTGGAGAAGTGTGTATGTCATTGCTTGTAGTGTTAGTTCAGGTTTGGCTAACCTAGCATGCTAGCGCTATTTGTGGAGGTACTCCATGTATTGTGGATTTGTTGAGTAGCATGGTGATGTATATTTGGGTCCTAGTTAACCCTTGGCATGGTCTTCCTTCACTTCTTTCCACCGTAAAAGTGTTTGGTGCCGACCTATTTTGGTGTTGCATATTTGAGGTGCATACATTTCATTAAGGTCAACCTAATTAAGATTGTTTAAGTCTCGAATGGTATAAATGCAAGGTGAGTTGTTGGAGATGTTGTGTGGAAAGTGTTTTGATGTGAATGTGATCAAGTGCACGGTAATCTGAGTGTGAGATTAAATGCCTATGACTCCGGATAAATTGAGAAGAAGGTGTCTACATTTTCAATGTGCTTAAAGTTGCTAGAGGCAATGAGCCAAAGGTTGCAGATGGTGCAAAGTTGTAGTGGTGGATTTTCTTTTTGCTCTAAAATAATGAATCTCTCTGTAGTAATTTCTTCCATTCTTCTTTCTTCTTGGAAGTGAGCCACTCAACAGTGAGCCTAATTATATTCAGTGTTGTTATTCATATATATGTGAGTTAATCCTCACTATGTTTTTTCCCTATTTAGGGTTTTCCACATAAATATGTTGTTCTCTTGTGTATGGTTGTGTTTGCATTACTGTTTCACATGTTTACATTCTGATAATTCTTAATGAGGATTTAAAGTTTGATAAGGGTTTAAAAGCTAATGAGGGATTGAATGTTTTAGTGTACAACTAATTCACCCCCCCTCTCATTTATCATGTGCATCTAATATATAGAGTATAAACAAAATAAGGAGTAAAATTGTTTGAATTATTTAACCTAGAAAAATAGGGAAAATGCATAAGGAAGTTTATGCATATAAGGATAAGGATAGTCGCTGAGAATATAGGGATGTATGTGTATAGATGTAGATAACATATAGGGGGATAAGCTCAACTTCACACAAGATTGTGAAATTAGTAATTATATACATCTATCAAGATAAATTCTCAAAATAGATAAAAAAACTAAATGAAAAAGGGTATAGGTATGTAAATTTCACTATTTTAGATATTTAATTTGGTTATGATTTATTTGTTTAGTTATATTATTTATTTAATATTAAAGTTAGTAAATATTTATAGTAAAAATTACTTCCTCTCACTCATAGTTCCATGCAAAATCTATCACAATGAATGCCTTAATTGTGCAACTTGAGGCTCTAAGTAGTGCCCTTCCTATTTTCATCTTATTAATATGAGATTAGTGTTTTAGCTTCACCGTTTCCTCATGATTGTTATGGTGATTATTTATCGCTCTGATTGGTGTGTATGAACCATTCCATATTTGAGATGAGATTCCTCAACATGTTAGTTGTTGGAATATTATATATTTACATGCTTGGTTATCATTATGCTTCAATTCATTGAAATGCATTATTATGTTGTGATTAAATGTGATCTTGATTATTGATGTTAAAAAAAAATGATTTAATGATTCATATGATGGATGTATAGATGTCATTTTATACTTATGTTATTGGAACCCATTTGGATGATTATGTTATGCTTCGACTATATATACATTGAGTAGGTACCCTTGACATGTGTTGAATGGTTACAGGTAGAGGATTATTCCTCCACCTGGCTACAAAGGTCTAAATTATTTCCTCAACGGTGGTTAATTAAGTGATTTCACATTGGGACCCCTTCATACACATTCCATATTTGTACTCGAATCGAGTATGATATGTGTTATAATTGACCCTATGTGAACTAATATCCGAGTTAGGACTTATTCTGACATCCTTATGTGTTATGAATGACTAGTGAATGTCTACTTTAATTAATGGTTTAAATTTCATATTTTCTTGTAAATGAAATATTAGGAATTTTAATGATTATAATATTTATTATTAAAACATTCTCTATGTTTTGGGATGTTGGAATTGGTTGTCATTGATGTCAACACTTATTGAGATCAATTGTTGTAGTAGTTGTATTGTTGGCATTGGTTGTCACTGATGTCAACACTTGGTGAGATTGTTGCAATGGTTGTATTATTGGCATTGGTTGTCAATACTTGAGGATATTGTTGTGATATCAACACTTGGTGTGTTGGTTGGCATTGGTTGTCAACAATTGGTGGGATTGTTACACATGTTTATGAGATTTTTCTTTAACATTGATTGTTGTTGTTGTTGAGATTGTGGTTTGATATTGATTTTTATTATTTTTGTCATTGGTGTCTTCAGTTGTATGTTGTTGAAACTATATGTTGTTGAAGTTCATTGTTGGATGTCATGCCTTGTCTGATGATAATGAAAGAAGCATTGTGTATGGTTGCTATCAACAAAAATGTTATCATGATGATATATTAAGATGAGGATTAGAAGTAATGCTAATGATGGAGAGATGTTGTTGATGGTCTATAATATGCTATATGATATCTTTTGTTGTTCTTGAAGAAGTTTGTGTTGTTACAAGTTAGTTTTGGCCTTTGTAAGTTGGTATAAAGTTTCTAATTCAAAAATTTGTTGTGAAGACTATTTGGGAGAATGCTCTACATTCCTCTGTTGTGTGGGATGTGGTCTTGTGGTTTGGGATTTAGTATTTGTGCTTTGTGGATGTTTTACTCCTATCTTTTCAGGCCATTGGTGTTGTTGAGGAGGTTTCTAATAGTTGTTGAAGGTTGGCAGTGTTGTTGGTTGTCTGGATTGGTCCAAAAAATGCTCTGCATTTCTTTGCATTAATGTCTCTACTCTTGCATCTTGGTGAAAGTGCTTCCATTGTCTATGTAGTGTCTCAATTCAGATTTCATGTGTTGAAGTGGTTCGTAAGTTGATATGTTAATGTTGTATCTCTTGGTTGTGAATTGTGTGCTTATGTTATGAAGTATTATGTCTCTATTTGGTTTGTCGTAGTTTTTGATGTCATGATAGTATGAAAGAAGTATCTGGAAGTGTTGTTGGATGTTCAAGGAACATCTGTTTGTGATCCACACATTAGTGGTTGATCTCTTTTGATGTTGCATTATGTTTGAGTTGGTCTTCTAGGCAATTTGTGGATATCTGGCTGACAGGGCTTGTTATCTTGCTTGTGCTATGTGCTTGAGAGTTTGTGCTAGCATATGAATTTGCGTGAAGATGTATTTGGGTCTTGACCTATCTTGGTTAGAATTGGATTGAGTTAAATGAATTGGAAATATGTTTTTGGGTCATATGGTTATGTGCTACACATTTTATCTACATGTTTCCTTATTGTCAACTTAGGTTGATGTGCGCTAGTGTGTGAGGTGTTTTGGATCACATTGGAAAATGTAATAAGATTGTGTTTGGTCCTCTCTATCTTCTAGATAGGACTGCATTATGTTTTTGTGGCCGACCTATTGAGATTATTGTTTATCCTTTTTTTGGCTGACCTAATTGATGTTGTGTGATGTTGTGAAGGATATAAATGGAAGATCAAATTAAATGCAAGGGTGTGAGTGTGAGTAATATATTGAAGATATCATAGAAGAAGTGTGAAAGTGTGTTGAAGATAGATCAAATGTGCTTTAGTGCCTCAGTTAGTAGAGTGTATTATTGAAATATATTATAAATTCTAAATCTTCATGTATCCTGCTCTGAGATAGTAAATCTCATCAGGTCCTTGTATCTTTCCTTGGAGTTGTGTGCTTCTGTCTACAAGTCCTTTGTATCTTTCCCTAAGGTTGTACACCTTATTTTGCAAGTCTTTTGGAAAAAATCCTTGGTGTAACTTCTATAAGCAGTGATCTTCATATATTGTGAGTTAACTCTCACCGTGGTTTTCTCTCATTGGGTTTTCCACATGAATCTGGTGTTATCTTGTGGATGTGTGTTCCTTGTTTAAGTTTTAATTTTTGTTGATCTAGTTAAGGGTTGAATTGATGTATCTTTCAATATTGAGGGTCATTAACCTTGTTAAGGAACTAAATTTCTATATCTTTCTTTGCTACTAATATGTTGATACTTTCTAATCTGATAAAGAATTTTGAGTTTGTTGAAGGGTTCATGTTTTGAAAAGACTGATTCACCCACCCTCTCAATCTTTGGGTTTGTTAAAAAATTGGTATCAAAGCCAAGTTCCCCTAAAGAAGCTTAACCTCTTGAGGTAAATATCTAGGATGGCACATGATGGAGCTTAGAAAGGTCCTAGGTTTGATGGGACAAATTACACTTTTTTGTAAATTGAGGATGAAAGGCCATCTAAACACTCTTAGGTTTGGTGTTTAGCAATTAGTCAAGGATGGTTATACTACTCTTGCTACTCTTCCAATAGATCCTACTAAAATTGGGTTGTATGAGAACAATGCCAAGGCTAAGAATGTTATCTATTTTGCATTGGTTGATTCAGAACTTTTGAGGGTGATGAATTGTAGTTTTGTTAAGGATGTCTGGGGAAAAATTAGTAGCATCTATGAAGGAGATACCAAAGTAAAGAAATCCAATATGAAAATTTTCAAGAGCAGATTTGAGACCTTAAGGATGATAGAGGATGAAGAAATTGCAATTTATATGCATCGGGTACATGAAGTAACTACTAGCATCATAGGTCTTGGTAGAGAAGTAAAAGAAGATGAGATTATGAAAAAGGTTCTAAGATCTCTCCCTAAATCTTATAGTCACAAGGTTTCTACTATTGAATCATCTAAGGATTTGGATTAGTATTCAGTAGATGAAATGTGTGGTGCTCTCACAACCTCTAAAATGAGAGATTTTGACAAAGATGTTCCAAAAAAGGAAGATGTATTAAAAACCAATAAAAAGATAGAAGATGAAGCAAATGATCAGAATGATGAATTTGATGAGGTTGAAACAAACTTTGTAAGAATATTGAAGAAAGGCACCAAAAAATACAAAGGTAAGTTACCTTTCAATGTTTCAATTGTTGAAGGATTGGTCATTTTGCATCTAAATGTCCTTATAAAGAATTAAATTATTGTAACAAAAGAGAGAAGGTTAAAAGGATTTTTTATTCCAAGGAAAGTAGTTTTTCATCAAAAGATGAGGATAATGATTCAAATGATGAAACCCTATTCATGACTTTGAAAGAGAAAAAATGCAATATTAGAGAAATTAAGAGGTTTGGTACCTTGTAGGATGGTAAGGTTAATGAATGATTAATGACAGTATGGACTTCCTTTCATGCAAAGGAAGAGGAAAATTCTTGGGTGATTGATAGTGGTTGCTCTAACCATATGACTAGTGACAAGAGAAGGTTCATTAGTCTTAAGAAGGTTAATGGTGGAGATATTAATTTTGGTGACACAAATTTGTGGAAAGGGTGCTATAACTATTGATGGAAAGAACAAGATTGAGGATGTCCTCTATGCCAAAGGTCTAAACTACAATCTTCTTAGTGTCACTCAGATGTGTAGAAAGGGATACAATCTTACATTTCATGCCAATGATTGTGAGATTAGAAAGGGAAGGTCTAAAATATTAGTTTCATAAGGAACTAGGAAAAATGGAAATGTCAATCATCTAAAGGAGGCTAATGGAAGAATCTACTTATTGGCTCAGTTTGGAGAGTGTTGGCTATAGCACAAAAGGATGGGACACATCAACTTTGACAATATGGTAAAGATCATCTCTACTCTTGTTTTAAGAGACATGTCTAAGATAACCAATCTTGCAAATACATTATGCAAAGAGTGTCAAATGGGAAAGCAAAAAAGGACAAGTTTTAAGAGCAAGGAGTTCTCTCCTATAATTCCATTGGATTTGATTCACACTTAGCTATGCAAACCTACAAGAACAAGGAGGAAACAAGGTGAAGGGTATTTCATGTTAATTATTGATGATTATACTAGAATGACTTGAGTTACATTTTTAAGAGATAAATCAAAAGCTTTTGATAAGTTTAAAATATTCAAAGAAAAAGTAGAGATTGAGATGGATGTTAAGTTCAACTGCTTAAGGTTAGATAGAGGAGGCGAATTTACTTCAAATGATTTTTAAAAGTTTTGTGAAGATCATGGTATTAGGAGACATTTGTCTGCTCCTGGGATCTCTTAGTAGAATGGGGTAGTGGAGAGGAAGAATAGGACTATGCAAGAGATGGCTAGGGCTATGATGAAAGATGTCAATTTTTCTAATTTGTATTGGAAGGAAGTAATTCACATTGTTGTCTATTTTCTATTAATAGAGTGTAGTTGAGGGTCAATAGCACTAAGACCTTGTATGAGTTGTGGTATGGAAGACCTCCCATATTAGATACTTTAGAATTTTTGGAAAAAAATATTATATTAAGAGATATTAAGGAGACCTTGGAAAGTTTGATTCAAGGTGTGATGAAGGGATCTTTCTTGGTTACTCAACTAGGAGCAAGGCCTATAGATGCCACAACAAGAGATTGGGAAAGATGATTGAAAGCACAAATGTTAAGGCAGATGAAGAATTGTATCAAATCTCACAAGAACAAGAGGTTTGTGAATCTAATATACCTCCCTAGATTGAAGAAGAAGAAGAAGAGAAGGAACTAGAACCAATGAAGAATATCAAAACTCTAGCAAAATATGTTGAAAAGAACCACTCTGCAAATTAGATTATTGGAGATAGTAATGAAGGTATGCTGATGAGGAGAAGGTTTACAAGATAAAATGAGCAAGTGAACTTGTGCTTATTGTCAAAAGTAGAGCCCAAGAAATTTTTTGATGCTAGGAAAGATGATGGTTCACTACTAAATTTGACACCATTTTCTAGCGGATGTTTGTCGGTGGTTCGAAAAATCTTTGTCGGCATAGCAACGAAATGATGAAAACATTTTCATTTTTTTTTTTTGTCATAAGTATGACGATGAATTAAACATCAAAATAACGGCACAAATTCGTCGCTCATCGACATCATAAAATGGCTAGGATGTTCGTCAGAATATCGACAAACTTGGCGTCAAAAGAACACAGGAAGTTCGTCGCTAGTTCAAAAAAATGGGCAAGTATTTATGACGAAGCATTTGTCGCAGCTAAGCAACTTCGTCGGACCTTTTATGTGGTTCGTCAGTGACGTTTGTCGAAATTGTGACCGAAAGGGCAAGGAGTTATGACGAAGCCTTCATCGCAGCTAAGCAACTTCGTCGGACCTTTTATGTGATTCTTTAGTGCACTTCGTCGCACTTACGATGAAATGGACAAGGAGTTACGACGAAGCCTTCCTCGCAGCTATAGCAACTTCGTCAGACCTTTTTTGGTGATTCGTCAGTTGTGTTCGTCAAAATTTTGACGAAAAATATGCAATTTTTTTTAAAATTTTTTTTTGTCATTTTCCATGTTTATTAGACACCTGCTGAGATGTCATGTAGTTTCACCGACGCATTGAGTCTCTTCGACAATCAATATTACATATTGCTTTGGTGTAACACAGTCTCATCGATGTTCTGAGTCTCACCGATAACCAATAGATCATATGTCGCTATGGTGTCATGCAGTCATACCAATGTTTTGAGTCTCCTCGAGAATTATTCCTTTGGTCTTAAGTGTATCGCTACGATTCTCACCAATGATAACTTATCACTGTGACTTTGGGGGTCACCGGGACTTTCCTTTGACTACTTAATAGCTTACAATCAAACTTGAGCTTGAAATTATAAAATAGAATATCATGACAATTAATTTTACCATTGCTATTCCAAACCTTCAGCTTATGGCAGAATAAGTACCAAATTTCCCGAGCATAAAAACATTCAAAAAGAATATGTTTGATAGTTTCCCAAGTCCTACAGATTTCAACACTTTCATGGTTAGATTTATAGGGATCTATCTTTTTCATGAATGCAGAGGTAGGTAAAGGAGAAATAATTATAATTTTAACACTATTCATAGTCCAGTAAATTATGTTCATAATTTGTGTTCAATGGACCTCAGTTTTATCATTATACTGCCCATCTAATACCATATTTTAATCCAAGGTTCAACAATGTCATATCTAAAGAAGCACCTTCAATTAACCATTTAAAGTACTATAAAATAAGGTAAGACTTTTACTTGAGAAAGATTGGGTACACATGTAGGATTAAAGTTCTCGCAATCATCAGGATTTATTGGCACACAGACACAACCTGCAACATATAAAGTAATGGATGAGTACAAGTTAGTGAAATGGCCCTTAATATGTGAGTGGTTTGCAAATTGATTGGTAGAAAATAAGGTTACAAATAGATCTACATGAAAAATTATGAGGAAAATCTACTGTAATCATCAAAATAGATGAAAAGTGCAAAGGAAAGAGTTGAGCTACATTTCTAGAGCCTAAAAAAAACACATGTAAGAAACATAAAAAAAAGAACAAACCAATTTTTGGATGAATACAAAATGGTGCCTTCAGCAAGTGATTCATATGCTTTCACACCTGACACAGGACATTAAGAATATTTTAGTCTTCCTCTGTGAAATTAACTACTTACAGAATAAACCCAAAAACCAATATTATATACCTCCATGTCTAGTCAGGTAGGTTTGAAAGAGAAAAATTCTTCAAATGCAATGCCTAAAAATATCAATGTGTGTGTAGGTTTGTATTACCTAAAATATCATTTCAAATTTAAGGAAAATAACAAAGTGATGTTTTAAGTTTCAATCTTCGTGATAGGCTCCTTTATTGCTGCCATTGCCATATACAAGCATTATTCGAGCTCTAAATCCATAAATATTAAGGATTTAATTAGCTAAGCAAGATGGAAAAGTTGTTGTTTAGACATAATCCATCATCTTCATATATCTATTCAATTCTAACGCTTCAAATAAATTTGTGTAAATGAGACGTAATGTGAATCTTTTATGACAAAAGAAAATTTTAAAAGGAGGGGGGGGAGAGCAAAGGGTAGGGGGCAAGAGAATGCTTGAATTTATAGCAAAGTATAACATTTTTATCATTATAACAATGAAATTAATCTTAAGTTTGAAGCATTAATATTATTTACAACATTTATGATCAAGAATGAATGTAAGTAGAGAAACTTTCGCATACCTGATGGTACAAAATTTCATGGTTAAGCTTGAAGCCTCCCATCAACAACAAGATCCAAATATCTGTGTATCTATCTCAATCGAGCCTCTAAACCCTTCAGAGCTGTCAATTTTTCCACTAACCTGTTATGCACAAAAGTCAAATTTTAGAGTTATGTCACCACTAAAAATAGGAGAAACAGAGCTTTGAAACCAAATCCACACAAAACACAATGTGGCATTCATACAAAGCCATACAAACAAACTAAACTCAAAACATTGGAATGGAAACAACTTAAAATTATGATGTAGAGCATGGATTTAGGGTATAAAGAATCATTTTTCTGCCACCATAGTGAAAAGTTAGCACTTTCTTTCATCTTTGCATATTGGTTTGATGTTTCAAATGATGCATTTTGTATATAGAAAAGTGCATTACCTTATTGAGCTTCTCTTTGTTTCAAGAATAGTTTAACATTCTCTACTTAACAAGGCCAACCACGTGACGGTGGAAGCTCATTTCCCCCCCCCCTCTCACATCACTCTCAATTCCCCATACCCAATCATATAACATTAATCATTCATTCATCCATTAATAACATATAACATTCATTCATTCATCCATTCATCCATTAATAACATATAACATTCATTCATTAACATATAATATTCATTAATTAACATATTCACATTCATTCACTAACATATAATATTCATTCTTTCTTTTTTTACATATTATCAAAAATATGGTTGTCATGATATGATTACAATCACTTTTTTTTTTTGTTTCTTTTTTAAAGCTACATAAAGCTGAAGTGGAGTATTGTTTTCTAAATCAATACATGTCCCCCCTTTAGTTGTTCTTTTCCCTCTTCTTTTGATCTTAATGTACGCCTAGTCATGTACTCACGATGTGGATGCCGCTGCAAGGGGGGGTCTACTGCAATAACAAAGAAATGTTAAATTGATATGTTTTATTATTATTATTACAAGTATTTCATTAATTAAAAGAACATGAGAGTGGTTCTCTTTACCTGATGGATCCACATCATGTTCCTGAACTTCTCTTATAGACTCATGCTCAACATGCTGAACACCCTCTAACCTGATTCATGTTGAAAACACCTAAAGGTTACATTAATTAATACACCCAATTGAAATTAAATATGTTTAAGAGAACATTAGAGTGGTCCTCTTTACCTAATGGGGCCACATCATGTTCCTAATCTTGTCTAGCCTGATCATGCTCAACATGTTGATCATGCTCTACATTCTCTAAAGTTGAAACATGAAAGGTTACATTAATTAATACACCAATTGCAATTAAAGATGTTTAAAATAACTTTAGAGTGGTCCTCTTTACCTAATGGGGCCACATCATGTTCCTGATCTTCTCTAGTCTGATCATGCTCAACATGTTGATCACGGTCTACATGCTCTAAAGTACCGAGATGCACACCATGACCTTCATTTGTAAGTTGTGCTCCACCCTCACCAGGATGCATTCCAATGTCATGTTCAGTATTATCATTGCTTAAATGTTTAAAACAAATAGGCATGTAATTACTTTATGGTGGAAATTAATATTGAATAGATTGCACAAGTATTCAATTTTAAATAAAATTTATTGAGTTTATTTACCTAGGTGTCGAATGCAATGGAAGGTTGTGTTTTCCCAATCAAGACTCTTAGGCATTCAGCCACGACTCCAAATCCTTACTGGAAGGCAATCTTTAGGTCCTCTTCTATGGGAACTCTGTGGAATTCAGAGCCCTACATTTTTGTGAAGATAAGATCATGAATTTTGCTTCTACTGCAGGATAAAACCAAAATTGTTTTCTAATTTCTATTATTTGATGCTATATTTCATTTATTGATAATTACACCCAGCGCTAATTTCATATAACCACCAAGAGCCAAGTTTTGTGCTACTCCAGGTTTTTCTAGTCTTGTCTTGTTTCTCTCATGTGTCGTACCTATGAAAAGTTTGAAATATGTTAGATTCTGTAAAAAGAAAGAGTAATCAGTATATAATTACATTGTTGATAGTATCACATACCTTCCTTGGCTCGGTGGTGTCTTTCCTTTTTTCTTTTCAGCCTTCTCCCTTCCATCCAACACCAGGTCCTTCCACTCCCTCTCCGGAATCATGGGGGGATGCTTGTACTTTTTGTTCTTCTCTAAATGTGACCTATATTGGTCCCTCACATACTTTAGATAGGTACTAGTTTTCTTAAGGACCTTGGTTTAGTTGAATGTTTTATCACCCAACAACACAACTAAATGGTTAATGAGCTCATCTTTTAAATCTTAATTTTGGGCATTCCACTATGTATGTATGGTGGGCCCGAAGGGCTCCAATGGGTTGACATCACTTAGATGTTTATAAAAGACATCATTTCCTGCAAAATGATCATGGGATCAATAGTCTAAAAAGAGCCATCAATAAGTAAATTTCAATTGGATTATATAGAATAATAATTAAAACATTTTAAAGTACCTGGGACCTTCTCTATCTTTATGGGAACGAAATCCTCGGTCACCACAAGTGTGACCGACAATGTTCCCGTACTAGTAATACAAGAAGATCCAGGAAAGGCTGCTAAAATTTACTCAAGACTAGTGGCTCTCAGATCCCCTGTACATGTCCCCGACATTACGTTCGAATGTGTCATACAAAGGGTGAACAAATGTTTGCATGGTATGTGTTGCTGACATTTCAAACCCACACATGAATGATGTGGGGTCAGAGCGATGTGGTGTATGTGTAGGAAGATCAGGATGGACACTTGTACCAACCCCTACTCCTCGGGCAGCACTTGCAGTACCCTGATCATGGCCAGGAGCATCATGAGGAGGAAAATAACCCTGTAAAAACAAAACATATTTTAGTTGATGACATAAAGAGCCAAAATATGTCCATGAATGAACTTATGTTATAATTAAAGACCTCATGATAGTTTACTTTCAAGTTTTGTAATCTCTTAGTCAATATTTTAAACCTCTCTCTTATCTCATTTGTTTGAGGCACTATGAATAACAACTTAAGGATTTCTTCATTGCATTTTTTGTCGGTCTTCCTTATCATATCGAAGGTTTTGTTGAATAAGCAATGTCATCATCATTAAAATATTGACTGCACCACCTATGGATGCTCTCCTCATCACTGTGCATTTCCATCGTTTACACTGCAGTCAGAATATTAAAACATTATCGAATTAACCCAAAAATTTTATGTGAAAAAACATAATAATAAAACATTTTGCTTTGTATCTAATTTGTAACAATTACAAAATGATAAACCCTGCTGGTAGAAGCCAGCATATCACTTTATCTATGCTTTGGGCTAGAGCCTTCTCCGTACGATCAATGTCCCCCTGTGACAAAAATTAAATATAAAAAAACATTACCAAAATGAAACCAATAGACTTATGAAAAAAAACATAAGAATAAAAGGGTATATTGGAGTCATTAATTGGAGGTTGGGTAAATGGTACATAGTATGTACCACCCCCATAGTAATTGCGTTTGTAACTAAGCGATTCAAATTGTAATCGATTAGCAACTCTTCCCTTGCAGTTATTGATTTTATCACACATACGAATACATGGTTTCACTCTCGCACCTTGAATATGCAATTGAGTTGCTTATTTGTTGACCCAGGTCATGTACTGTTTATAAACCCTGCAATATTCCCTAATGCTTTTTGCCTTTCGTCAATGTACATAGCCACTCCTTTATTTTGATCCTTATCTTTTAGTTGTATATAATTTGCTGACAATGCATACCTACGCATACTTCGTGTATATTGAACCAGTTGCATCCAATCTTTGTAACTGTAGCAGGGTCCGACATACTCCATCAATTCAGTAACTTTTTCGTAACAGACCTTTATGTCATGCATGCAAAATAGGCCCAAACCATGTAATCACGATGGTGCTATGTGATATATCCTCTCATTGACACAAAAATCAGTTTTTTTTGGAGGAAGTTCCTTGGGTACCCATTCTTTCCTCAAATGTTTGTACCTCAAGGGCATCTTGATGTCGCCTATGCTCTCATCATCATAAGAACATGACCCCACTTCAACAAGAAAAAATTCCATGCATTTACATAATTTTCTTCTAATCTTTTGAGTTCTAGTTGATCTCCCTCTTTTAGACATACTACATGTCTCGCTTTCCTCTTCTCTTCCTGAATTTCCCTCGCTCGAGGAAGACAGATCTAATAAATACCTATTTGGTGGTACCTGCACTCATAAGGATGTTGGATGAAGTTCTTTCATGGTGATGTGATCCCAAGGTGACATTATGATTAATCTATCATTTCATCAGTAGAATTTCACAGGTTATAAGGTAATCAAGTCTTGATAGATTGCAAGCTATTGTTACTACTGTCCAAATGTGTCCATCAAAAATAAAATCTACTTAACGTTTTAACTCCCAAACTTTGTAACAAGTGTTAAATGTGACTATGGTCCACCAGTCACACAACCAAGGCCTCAAATGTATTCTCTAATTGTAATCAAAGGACTTTTTCTCTTCATTCAAGTAAATAAACTTGAAGGGAAACACCACCAAGTGGTTTATTGGACACCTACATGACTAAAAATAGCAGCAAATTTACATTTAATTTCCATATTTCTAAGTGGTTAACCGGGAGGAAGTGTGTACTAGGCTTGGTTAAGTCATCATAAGTTTACGCTTTGGCAATAAATTTTTTTTAAGTCATATTAAATCTTCCTATGTCTAATTGCTATGATATTTTTGGTATGTTTTGAGGTAGGATGATTGATGAAAGAGCCAAAAGACTATCCTTTCTCCATGGTATCCAGGTACACATAGTATCAATCTTCTCTTATACGGTTGGACATGATTTAAAGAACTTAGCTAGGAATTATTCATTTAACCTAAGGTTTTCTCATAATGCCATCATTGTAAAAGTATGATCAAATTATTCTATTATGAAGAATTGGTCTATGTGCCTCTAGTAATCACTATAAATATTTGTAAGGATAAAATGACTAATTGCATTAGGTAGGAGAGAATCAACTTTGAGTTCTTCAAAGATTATATTCCTCTAATTCATAATTTTAAGGGTTGTGTGTGGAGGAGGTTATCACTACCAAGAAGGGAGGAGACCTTTCCTTATATTCTTTTATAATTTTCATTATTCTTATTTATTTTACACCTACATTTTCAAATATGCATACATATGCATTTACTTTTTTCATTTATTTCTCATGTTGTTTAATAGTTTGATCGATTTCATATTATATATGTTGAAGACTTTAGAATTTCAATTACATTAATTTATGGATATGTTGTATCTATAACACTACAAAACCATATACTCTTTGCATTTACACTTGCATTTAGAAATACACATTTATATACATAGATATAGATTTCTTTAATGCTATGTTGAATTTATTGTTCTAGGAGCATCAGGAGTAATTGCATTTTACATTTACAATTAAAAATACACACACACACACACACACACACACACACATATATGTGTGTGTCTCTATCATTTATATTAATTTGTTAGAAACAACCCATTAGGTCTGCACATGGATAAAAATTCATAAAATCATATCTCCCATACATGTTTTGTTGAAACCTAGGCTTGAACCTCTCATTTCACATGCTTTTCTTCACAAAACTATTGAGGACAGAAGCTATACCTTCTTAATTTCTCATCCTATGCCCTATTCATGCATCCTAAAATTATAACAGTATCCATGGGGCCTCTTACACAAGCTATAGTAATCACAAAAAGTGCAAGAGCCACTTTATATCATGTTTGGACTACAAAACTCTAAAAAACAGGGTAACTCAAATTACGATTTGTTGGTGAGATGTATGGACAAAATCATTAGCATCAGCTCATTCTTGGAGTATTTTGAAAGAGAAGTGAATCAGGTGGCAATTAAGTACAAACCTTATAGTGTCAAGGTTGATAAGGTGATCAATTTTGACTGGCCAACTGATGAAGAGTACCAAAAATGGGTAAATGTATATTTAACTGAGGAAGAGTTAAAAGGAGTAGGCTGCTAACGGTTGAAAAATCAGCTATTGCAGTTACAACAAATTCTAGATTTGTTTTTTCGAGACAGTCTAGGCACGAAATTCTTGAAGTTTTTTGTTGCTGCATCAACCATTCTCAGCGGGCACGATGAACAAGAAGATTCTCTGGGGAGATTGTTGTAAAAAAAATTTGGAATATCACAAGGCAGTCCAATTGGCTAGTGACACGTGTGCTTTTTGGCTAGATGCTTGTTTGCTCCTCCTTTTTCTATAAGAAGGATTTCAAGGCCAGAAGTACGGGTTAGCAAGTTAGATATTTTTGGTCGAGTATAGATGAAATTGCAGAGCAAATTGTATAGTCTGATGGTTTCAGGGAAAATGCAATTTAGGTTTTGAGTCATTCTGTAGTAGGTTTTGAATTCATGGGGATTTGATGTTTTATGACAGTACTGGCATTTGAATTGATATGATTAATTCAAACTCATATCTCTCCATTATACAAGCATATCTGAATTTTGAAATAAAATGATCAAGGTTTGTTTCGTTCATCTCACTGTTGTGGTGTGTATGATTCTTGTTTTAGGTTTAATTCAAGGAATTAATTAAAATGGTTGAATGGGATTGTAGGTGGATTCATGTTTTGTATAAGCTATTTTATTTTTTGTCTTATCTTATAATTATTTTACAAGAAGGGGGCCAATGTACAAGAAGATCTTGAACCAGGCACGAAAATTGGCTGCTGTGTCAGAATGGGGTGCCAAACTTACGCGACTCATTGCCCCTTTGGTCGCCGATTTTCCTGGCGCCCCTCAACCTCGCCCTCGGGCGCTTCTGGTATTGACCTGTTTTCACCTCCAAACTCTTCATCTGCGTTGATATTGACCTTGTTTTCACCTCCAAACTCTTTCTCAAGGCCGAGCGCCGGTATTGACCTTGTTTTAACTCCAAACTCTTCCTCGATGTTTATTGACCTTTTTTCACTCCCTCCAAACTCTTCCTCAACATTGATATTGACTTTTCTTTTCACTCTCCAAACTTCTTTCGCCGGCACCGGTATTGAACCTTGTTTTAACTCCAAACTTTCCTTGGCACCGGCATTGACCTTGTTTTCACTAGTCCAAACTCTTCCTCGGTGCTGGCATTGACCTTTCACTCTCCAATTTGACGAGCTACAACCTAGTTTCATTAGCTTTTACAGTATGTTAATTAAGTTCAAAATTTTGGCACCATTTAGCTAGATTTTAATATTCTACAATATAGTTAAGTATATATTAGCTATATTTTACATAATAAATAATATAATTATTCAACTTATTATAATTAGATATTATATTCTTTAACACAATTA
>VDFB02270651.1:64922302-64999466 GCA_007258455.2 Sequoia sempervirens
AGTGAGTGAGAGAGAGAGACCTAAGAGAGGGAGAGGAGGTAGGAGGGAGACAGGGTTAAGGGTAGAGGGTAGAGGGTTTAAGGGTTTAGGGTTATGGGTAGAGGGGAGAGAGATAGAGGGATTCAATGAGAGAGGGAGGGAGGGAGTGGGAGATAGAGAGTAGAGGGTTAAGGGTAAAGGTTAGAAGGTAGAGGTTCAAGGGTAGAGGGGAGGGAGATAAGAGAGAGAGAGCGAACGAGAGACAAAGAGAGGGGGAGAGAGAGAATTAGGAGGGGGGAGGGAGAGAGAGAGATAGAGAGAGAGGGGGAAAGGGAGAGGTAAAATGAGAGAGAGAGAGGGGGGAAAGGGAGATATATATATATATATATATTTAGAGAAAGAATTAGGAGGGGGAAGGGAGAAGGGAGAGGGGAAGAGTGTTGAGGGTAGAGGATAGAAGGTTTAAGGGTTTATGGCTGAGGGTTTAGGGATGAGGGGGTAGGAGGGAGAGACTTGAGAGAGAGAGAGAGGGAGGGAGTGGGAGAGAGATAAAGGAAGGGAGGGTTAAGTGCAGAGGGTAGAGGGTTTAAGGTTAAGGGTTTAGGTTGAAGCAGATAGAGGAAGGAGTGAGAGAGAGAGACTTGAGAGAGGGAGAGGGGTAGGAGGGTGAGACTTGAGGGAGAGAGGAAAGAGGGAGGGAGGGAGAGGAGATAAGGGTAGAGGGTTAAACGAGAGGGTAGAGGTTTTAAGGGTTTAGAGTTTAAGGGGTTAAGGGTTTAGAGTCAGTAGCTTGTGGGTAGAGGGGAGAGAGATAGATGGAGTGAGAGAGGAGAGAGGGAGAGAGGGGAGAGGCAGGAGGGAGAGACTTGAGAGAGAGAGAGGGTAGAGGGTTTAGGGTTATGGGTAGTGATGGGACTTCAAATTTTTGTTCTTTGTGTTCTATTTTATCCTACTTTGTGTCTCTGGTCATCTATGGTGTTTGGGAAAAGCCTAAGGATGGGGTTTTACCTTCGTCTTCATGTAAAACCCTAGTGTTCATCTTACACCTTGGATGGGATCTATTTGGTCGTTACTTTTTGGGAAGGCTTTAAAATGACTTAAGCCCCATCGCTTCGTACGTCTAGGCTAGGGCCCCCTTTTGTTTTATTGTTTTATTTCCTTCGCCTGAATTTATTTTTCCTAAGTCTTTTTTTGCTCCCGTGTTCCATTATGAAAACAACTTATGTCATTGTTTGTTGTTGACCTAGTGATGTCCCCTTATTCCTTTAGGGGAAAGGGCCTAGTAGTCGTGCAAGCTAACTTTCTCAGCATGTAGCAATTGACTGGAATATCGTAGAACCTTTGTTTTTTTTTTAAATGTATAATGGTCTCTTATTTATCTATAACTAAGGTTTGGAGGCATGAATCATCATTCAACTCGCCACATCAGCAGATCTTTTGAGAAGTGTCTAAAATTTGACTTTTTAAAGGTTCAACCAAAACTTAATCATGGAACCCCCAATAGTTGAACCAAAAAAATATCATTTGTTGCTTGTAGAATATGATATTTTTAATTTAATTAAAATTAATATACAACCTAAGTGGTATAAGGAAAGCTAAGGTGCAGAACTAACTCTCCTAACGTCAAAACCTCAGGGAAGAATGCAGAGGTGACTTTAAATTTTCAATTACAGTCCAATTAAGATACATTTGAAAGAGATAATAGAAACAGATAAATAAACATACACAGATGAACACCAGATTTATGTGGGACAACCCTTATGGGAAAAAAACCCACCACACCAAGAAAAACCCCTTTGTATTACAGTAAAAAAAATTACATACAAAGTACGGGCTTCACTCTCTAATGTCAATTTACAACAGCAGATTCAAAATCAACCTTGTACAGAACATCTCATTTACAAGACACTCTCAAATTGAAATTCACACTGATCACTCATCGAATCCTTCATCCAACTGAACATCATCTTCAACTCCTGAGTATATCCATGTTGTCCATGACCGGTTGATCTTCCTCACAAGAACGGCCACAATAGTCTAAATTCCACCGGTTCCCATTCTGCTTCTCTAATTGGTTGAAGACACACCACGTAGGACAGTCTTCCAATCAGTGAAAAAAAGTTCAACAACATTTGCATGTCAGTGAGACACTAACCGTGTCTCCCCGATGCCACAAGACCCAACTGTCGATATCAGCCAGAGTCAACACCTTTTGCAAGAGGTTACACTGAACATAAATACATCTTGTGAAGCTCTATCGCCAAGAGTTCTCCTATCGCCAAAAGTCTCATCGATCTTTATGTCATACTGATATTCATCGAGCAAAACTATCGGCAAGACTAGCCATGTCGTTGAGACTTCAAACCGACAAAAAACACATGTAGCACTATCGGCAAGACTACTGATATCGGTAAGACATCATACTAAACATAGAACAGTCGGAGAGAATACCACTTTCGCCAAGAGGTCACACCAAAGCAATATATCCATCGGTGAGACTTACATCCATCGCCAAGAATTCTCACTGAGCCTCTATGCCTCTCCCCGATGAGTCTGAGTGTAACACTATCGGCGAGACATACCATATTGCTGAGACGTCATACTGACGATAAACATATGTAGCTCTATCGGTAAGACTATCGCTATCGATGAGACATCATACTAAAGCAAACCTTTTGGCCAGAGATCTCCCCGAGCGGAGAGAGATAGAAATGTCACAGCGATAACACCAGTTGGCAAGACAACAACAATGTATGAGTGACATGAGCATTCCACAAGGTTAAACAACTGCTAGTCATCCAGATAGTAAGAATGTCACACCGACTTTGCTCTTACAGGAGTTTCATGCTAGTAAGATTGAGGCACGTTTTCCAACAATCTCCCACTTGACAAAGATCTTACTGACACCTCCAGAGCACAACAAAACTACTGAAATTCATGGGCACTTAGGCCCATCGAACTGGCACACCACCTAAACTTGTATGTGCTCACTGGCTTCATCAATGCATCTGTAACATTATCCAAAGTATCCACTTTTTCTAAAGAGACCTTTCCATCCTCCACCATATCTCATACAAAATGATACTATACATCAATATGTTTCGTCCTGGCATGGAAAGTAGGATTCTTTACCAAACAAATAGCACTCTGATTGTCACAGTAAATTGTTATTTTCCCTGCATCAAAACCAATGTTAGAACACAAATTTTTTAACCAAATTGCTTCTTTACATGCGTGTATTACTGTCATGTATTCTGCCTCTATAGTGGACAAAGCAACTACAGCCTGTCGCTTACTCATCCAACTCACTACACCGCCATTCAACATGAAAATATATCCACTGGTGGACAGTCTGCTATCAATGTCCCCTGCCCAATCAGAGTCCACATAGCCTCGAATGCTGAGAGTCCTCTATGATTCAACCAAGTTGTCATGGTAACACAATGCATATTATGAAGTGCCCTTCAAATATCTGAATACTCTTTTCACAACATCCCAATGTGTTATGCCAGGATTAGCCATAAACCGGCTAAGTACTCCCATTGCTTGGGCAATGTCTGGCCTTGTAAAGACCATTGCATACATTAGACTGCCAAATGCACTAGCATAAGGCACACTGGTCATGTCCTCAATCTCACTAGGATATTTTGGATAGTCTTCAACAGATAGCTTCGTTCCCTGCAAAACTGGAACAACTAGCTGCTTGCAATTAGTCATACAAAATCTCTCTAGAACAGTCTTAATATACTTACTCTGACTGATCCAAAGTTTTCTACTATTCCTATCCCTAGTTATTTCCATTCCCAGAATATACCTCGCTGCACCAAGATCTTTCATTTTGAACTTTGTAGACAATTGAGACTTAAGATCAAAAATCATTAACTTACTATTGCCTATGAACAACATATCATCAACATAGAGAGCAATAATAAGAACTCGATCACTTTCATCTTTGTAATGCACACAATGATCAGATTTTGATCTTACAAATCCTAATGACAAAAAAAAAGTGTCAAACTTTTGGTACCACATTCTAGGAGACTGCTTTAATCCATACAACGATTTCTTCAACTTGCAAACTATTTTTTCTTTACCTTTCTCCACAGAGTGCTTAGGCTGGGACATATAAATCTCTTCTTCAAGGTCACCATGAATAAATGTTGTCTTCACATCCATCTGTTCAACCTCTAAGTCATAAGCTGTTGCAAGTGACAAAAGGAATCTGATAGATGTCAACTTAGCTACTGGAGAAAAAAATTCTCCATAATCAATTCCCTCTACCTGGGAATAACCTTTCGCAACCAACCTCGCCTTGTACTTTTCCACACTGCCATCCAGACCTATTTTCTTTTTAAATACCCATTTGTAGCCAACATCTTTTCTGCCTTTAGGCAAGGGCACCAAACTTCAAGTATCATTCTTTTCTAATGATGCCATTTCTTCATTCATGGCTTCCAACCAAGAGTTTGAATCAAACATTCCAAATGCCTCTTTCACAGTCCTAGGCTCATCAGTGCTAGAAATTAAAACATAGGCACAAGTAGAATCTATCAAAGAAAACCCATACTTATCAGGTTGCTTTCTTTCATGAGTTGACCTCCTCACGGGCTGAGGCCGAGGTTGTTGTTCTTCTTCAAAACTTTCAGAACTACTCAAGCTCTCCTCAGTTTTAGGTACATTTTGAATTTTGAATTCCTCTTTATCTGGTGTCAGAGGAACTTCAACTACATCCTTTTTGTTTTCTGATTTTGTCTCTGACTAAAGATCCAAGGTAGAAGTCTTCAACTCATGAAAGATAACACTTTTGTTGTATAGAACCTTCTCTGTATCAGGATTCCAAAGCTTGTATCCTTTTATGCCAACACTATAACCAATAAAAGTACATTTGAAAGCCTTGTTTTCCAATTTAGATCTTTTCTCATATGACACATGTGCATATACCTCACATCCAAATACTTGAATGTGTCTCAGAGAGGGCTTCTTTCCAAACCATGCTTCCAAAGGTGTTTTCTCAACAAGAGCAGAATTTGGAGAACAGTTTATCAAGTAACATGTTGTTGCAACTGCCTCAGCCTAGAACTTCTCCTCCAAGCCAACACTGCTCAACATACTTCGTGCTCTTTCCATCACTGTCCTATTGAAACTTTCTACAACTCCATTTTGCTACAAAGTGTAAGGTGTAGTTTCATGTCTTTTAATCCCATGATCTTTACAGTACCTCTCAAAATCATCAAAACAAAACTCACCGCCATTATCAATCCTTAAACATTTTATTTTTCTTCTAGTTTGATTTTCTAAAAGGTTCTTAAATTCCTTAAACTGAATGAATACTTTTGATTTACTTTTCAAAAAATAAACAAATGCTCTTCTTGAATAATCATCAATGAACGATACATAGTACCTTGACTTAGACAAAGAAGGAACATTTACTGGACCAAAAACATCATAATGAATGTAATCAAGCAAACCAAAAGATTTGTGAGGACTGGAATAAAATGAAACACAGTGTTGTTTACCATATATACAATGTTCACAAAATTCAAATTCGAGGTTACAGTCATCAACCCCTCAACTAAGTTTTTATTCTTCAAGGTTTTTAAACCTTCTCTCTAATGTGGCCTAGCCTATGATGCCAGAGCATATTATTTTCTGCTGGAAGTTTAACTTCCATAGATTTTACACTATCAGGAAATTTTTCCTCTTTTCCCCCATGAGTAGCTTTCTGTGACTTTACAGAGACACTATTGCATTGTACAACATGTGCATCCAGCTTATACAAGGTACCAATTCGAGCACCCCTTGCTAGCACCATAGAGCCTCTAGTCATCTTGCAACCATTTCCAAAGAATGTGACTTGCACTCCAATATCATTCAGCTTACATAAAGTAAATTTTGAGCGAGACCTGGTATATGCATTACATCATTGATTCCCTTCACTCTTCCATCAGGGAATTGAATCCTGACTCTTCCACGACCAACTATTTCCAAAGATGAATCACTTGCCAAATACACCTTTCCACCATCATAATTTTCATACTTCGTGAACTAGTCTCTATGAGATGTCATGTGGAAAGATGCTCCAGAATCAATTAGTCAGACATCATTTGATGCCTGTGTAGCCAAGGTTGCAATGAAGGCATCCGCATCACTCTGAGAAGAATCATTGTCAGAATTCTTCTTCTTCTTCTTCTTCTTTTTCTCCTCTTTGCAATTCTTTCGGACATGACCAGGTTGCCCACAATTCCAGCACTTCACCTTGGAATTCTTGCCAGGAGACTTTGATCTCCCTTCTAATTTGGATTTGGACTTCTTGTCATTCTTCTTTCCTTTTTCTTTCGATCTGCCTCTAACAACAAGAGCCTCCTTCACCATCTCAGAAGATTTCCTTCTCATCTCTTCTGATAACAAAGAAGCAACAACATCTTCCATCTTAAAAGTGGATGTCGTACTCCCAATAGCCATCACCAGGTGATCCCAAGAATTTGGCAAAGAACATAATAACAGCATACAACGATCTTCTCCATTAATCTTCACACCCACAGATGCTAACTGAGCAATCAGCATGTTGAAATCATTCAAATGATCAGCAATAGATCCTCCCTCCTTCATTCTCAAAGTGTACAACTTCTTCCTCAAGAACAATTTATTCACCAAGGACTTGCCCTGATAAATAGCTTCTAGTCTTTTCCACAAGGAAGATGCAGTCTTTTCTTCATGAACGTTCAAAAGAATAGAGTCTGCTAAACAGAGCCTTATCAGCCCCTTTTATTTTCTATCTACAAGGTCCCAATCCTCTTGCTTCATTCCTGTAGGCTTCGCTCCAGACACAACAATCCAAAGATCACGATCAACAAACAAATCTTCCATTTTAAGTTTCCACAACTCAAAATTTCTGCCATTGAATTACTCAATTTCAATCTTTCCTGACGTGCTTGCCATCTTAACCTACAATCCGAATTAGAAAACTTCTACAAGACTCCCACTGAATAGAATTGACACAAAAAACCCAATGTACCCACAAGGATAACACAACTAGCCAGGCTCTGATACCACTTGTAAGGAAAGCTAAGGTGAAAAACTAACTCTCCTAACGTCAAAACCTCAAGGAAGAATGTAGAGGTGACTTTAAATTTTCAATTACAGTCTAATTAAGATACATTTGAAAGAGATAACAGAAATAAATAAATATACACAGATGAACACCAGATTTACGTGGGAAAAACCTTACAGAAAAAAAACCCACCACACCAAGAAAAACCCCTTTGTATTACAGTAAAAAAAATTACATATAGAGTACAGGCTTCACTCTCTGATGTCAATTTACAAGAACAGATTAAAAATCAACCTTGTATAGAACATCTCATTTACAAGACACTCTCAAATTGAAATTCACACTGATCACTCATCGAATCCTTCATCCAACCAAACATCATCTTCAACTCCTGAGTATATCGATGTCATCCATGACCAGTTGATCTTCCTCACAAGAACAGCCACAACAGTCTCACTTCCAATGGTTCCCATTATGCTTCTCTGATTGGTCGAAGACACACCACGTAGGACAGTCTTCCAATCAGTTAAAAAATGTTCAACAACATTCGCATGTCGGTGAGACACTAACCATGTCTCCCCGATGCCACAAGACCCAACTGTCAATATTGGCCAGAGTCATCACCTTCGGCAAGAGGTTACACCGAACACAAATACATCTTGTGAAGCTCTATCGCCAAGAGTCTCATTGATCTTTATGTCATACCAATATTCATTGAGCAAAACTATCGGTGAGACCAGCCATGTCGCTGAGACTTCATACCGACAACAAACACATGTAGTGCTATCGGCAAGACTACTGATATTGGTAAGACATTATACCGAACACAGAACAGTCAGAGAGAATACCACTTTCACCAAGAGGTCACACCGAAGAAATATATTCATTGGCGAGAGAAACGCTATTGCTAAGAGGTCATATCGATGTCCATACCCATCAGCGAGACTTACATCTGTCACCAAGAGTTCTCACTGAGCCTCTATGCCTCTCCCTGATGACTTCGAGTGTAACACTGTCGGTGAGACATACCATATCGATGAGATGTCATACCAACGATAAACATATGTAGCTCTATCGGTAAGACTACCGCTATCGGTGAGACATCATACCGAAGCAAACCTTTCGGCCAGAGATCTGCCCGAGTGGAGAGAGATAGAAATGTCATAGTGATAACACCAGTCGGCAAGACATCAGTAATGTCTCGGTGACATGAGCATTCCACGAGGTTAAACAACTGCTAGTTGGCCAGACAGTAAGAATGTCACACTGACTTTGCTCTTATAGGAGTTTCATGCCAGTAAGATTGAGGCACGTTTTCCAACAAGTGGACCAAATACTTATTGATAACCATAAATCTTTGATATCTCTACCTTTTATACTCAACACATATGAACTAATAGTTGAACAAAAAAATATCTATTTGTTGTTATAAAAACAACACATAATGATTTAAAATACAACTTATATTGAACAAAAATGGACCAATAGTTGAACACTAAAACTTTTTGAAAATCCTTCACATTTAATGGGAAAATACATGTTATTTATTGTGCTCACCTTTTATATTTTTGACAGGACAAACTATTAATATAAAATTATCCAATGCTTGTACTGATGGAACTTCAAATTTTGTTCCTAATGTTTCACTCATGACTTGCCTTATGCACTGGTCTTTCATGGTGTTGGAAAATTTCTTAGGGCTAGGGTTTTAGCTTTTTCTTCATCTTAAACCCTTGTGTTTACCTAATGCCTTGGTCGGGATCTATTTCGCCATTACCTTTTTTGAAGGGTTTTAAAAACATCTTATGCCCCATCGTTCTGTCTAGGCCTAGTCCCTTTGGTCTTAATATTTTATTTCCTTCACAGGTTTTATTTTCCTAAGTCCTGGTTGGCCCTGTGCTGAACGGTTTTAAAAAAACTTATGTCGTTGTTTTCCATCCGCCTAGTAATGTCCCCTTGCCCTTTAATGAATGTTTTATTTTTCAGAAGGATGAAATTCACGCTGTCGTCGATCAAAATGCCTTCAAGATCAATGGTTGCCCACCATCCCATGATCGAGAATTGTAGGATGGCGATATCGCGAGCGGGCGACACATGTCCCATCTGGGGGATCAAATTTGCTCGAATGTTCATCAACTATCCTTTGATCCAAGCCATTCCCCGCCATCCCGCGATGGTGCTTTGGTTGATTGCAAAATCACGGGCAAGTGCCACATGGACTGTACAAGGTGGGGCCCGAGGAAATTTTTGTGCAATATATTTTAAATGTTTCATTGCTTCCAAAGAAAAACATTTAAAATGAAATATTTGACAAGGCTGGGGGGAAATTCATTAAAAATGAGCAAAAGCAGAGAAATTAGCGCAACTAGTCAAGTTAGGAGCAGGCTACGCAACATACAAAATGGTATGCCCATCCATGGCCTACCTGCGTCTAACAATCTGTCAGCTGTCAGAATGATAGGACCCATCCCGTGCCATCACCAACAGCCTGCCTTCCGTGCAGAAAATAACCTAATTCCTAACCCTCACATTTTTTATTTTCGAGCCCACATGCAATGGTTAAACTTTTATATATGTTTTGTTAAATATATTTAAAAAATATTTTATAAATTATTTATAAAATATTTATAATATAAAATATTTTTTTAATATATTAAACAAATATATATAAACTCTTTAATATTTTGTATTAGTGATTTTAATGGTATATTAAAAAACAAATCATATTTTGATAGTTGAATACATTCAAAATATTTCTAATATATTTCTAATTTAAAAAATATATAGTTTAATTTTTTAAATATTTTTTTTTTCAAAAATATATTTTTATTTAAAAAAAATATATATTATACATACAAAATTGCATAATCAATAATAGATAATAGATTTTGGTGAATATATCTAGGTATGTTAATATGCTTGAGAAACTAATTTTAATTAAAAAACTTACTAACATCATTAAAAGGTAAGTTTTTAATTATAAAAATTTAACATTTGAAATAGAAAATTTAAATATTATATTATAATAGTTTATAATTTACTTATATAGTATTTTGGATAATAGAAACAATTTTGATTGATTTAATATTTTCTAAGTTCATTATTGAATTTAAATCTTATAAATATAATTATATATCTTTAATCAATATTATAATTTAAAAATAATAATCAATATTGAACATCTTAGATTTTAGTATAACTTAAATATTAAAAAAATTAATGTATAAGTTTATAAAATATAATATATATTTTTTTAAATAAAGATTTAAAGATTATTATATATGTATATTTAAAGATCCATAGAATTATCTTTTTAACTATGAAATTAATATGATTAATTTCATTTATAATTTTATGTTATCTTATCTTTTTAACAATTTTTTGGTATCCTACCCCAATCTAAATCCCAACCCTACTATTAACCCCAATCTTAAGCCTAACAATAACCCTAAGTGAACACTTATCCTAATTGAACCTTAACCCTAACCCTAATTAAACTCTAGCCCTGATTGAAATCTAACCCTAATTAAACTCTTGCCCTAATTGAACCCAAACCCTAACCTAAGCCCTATTTGTTCCTAACCCTAGTATCTCACAAATACAGGATCGAGACCTTGCCAACTCTGGTAAACCTTATTGGATAGTGATAAAAGCTACCTTATCTTTCATTAAGGTAGAAATTTTTTTTTATACAACATGCCCCTTGAAAATTGGAGATAGGCACTGCAAAAAGAAGGTAAACACTAATGAAAATGGTTAGTGGTATTGTGGAAGATGTGATAAAACTTTCCCTAATGTGATTATAAATATATACTTCAATGCAAAGTGCAAGACCATACTTCATTCACTTGGATTACAACTTTTGAAGAAGTGGCAGAAGAAATTATGGGTGTAACAACAAAAGAATTGAACATTTTGAAGCATGAAAAACAAGATGATGTTAAGTTTTCACACATTATACAAAAGGTCCTTTTCAATAGATACATATTTAAACTTCAAGTGAAAAAAGAGACTTATAATGATGAACAAAGGATTAAATGCACAATCATAAAAACAACAAAGTTTGATTATTCATCTGAGAGCAAATCTTTATTAGACTCGAGTACAAAGCTATAGGTTTCATAACATTCAAATGCTTGAATGTGTACCCTTATATATGGGAATTAAGATAAACAATGACACAAACAATAATGAAATCAAATTGATTGCTTTCCAAATTCATGTTCATGAAAATGTAAGCATTTTTTCAAGTCAATAGGCATCTTGATAAAGATAACTCTCAGCGTGTTTTAAATATATTATTAATTAATATAGGTATGCTAGTTAATTAAATTATTAACTATATTTTATTTGTATTATATATTGAATTGTTAAAACATGTAAAAATATTAATACTAAATATATAGGAAAATGGTTAAAAAATTACATATTTTTCAAAAAATAAAAAATTATATAATTCTTATAATATTTATATTATTATTTATTGAATAATCTCTACCTCTATCTATAGGGAGAGATACAAAGGTGAAGCATTGGACCTTCCCAAAGATCCACCAATCTCAACACTACTCCCAACTATTTTGAGCATTTAAGTACATATTGTATGCTAGATTAGGAGGCATGTGTCAAAGCTCATATTTATTGATGCAAAATAGGTCCAAAGTCACAAATTTGATGTAGAGTTAGTTATAGTTTTGTACAAAATTTCAAGTGCCACATAGAGCAAAGATATTCCAGTTTTTTATATCATGTCATCAAATTTGGCACTTCATCAAGATTTGTATCTTCATCAACATTAACAAAAGCAAAGGTATGTACTTGAATCCCTTGCATTTAAATTTTTCTATATATATAAATATTTTAATATTTTCCCTCAAATCCATAATATATATATTAGTGTGTATTTATTTATTGCAATGAAGAATTAACCTAAGTAACACATTAAGAATTCTAAGGATTTGTGCTTGGAAAAAATGCATAACAATTTTTTTTGTTGGATGTCGTGTTGTATAGTTTAGAAAAGCTCAAAATATGAATAGGATTTTAAGGCCATATATTATGGTAGCTTACAATGCAAAAGAAGGAAGGAAATCTATTATCAATTTTAATCTACAATTTAATACCATATGAAAAATCACATGCAAGTATTATCTAAAATTAATTCTTGACATATTAATTTTATAAAATACACTTACCATTCAATAAACTTCTCCCAAGAAAGAAACCCTAAGTGAACATTAATTGAACCATAATTGTAGATTCATAACTCTAATCATAACCCTAATTGAACCCTAATTGTAGATTCATAACTCTAATCATAACCCTAAGCGAACACTAATCCTAATCAAACCCTAACCCTAGCCTTAAAGTTATCATATAATCTAATTATCTCTCTTATCTAAATTTGGGTTGAATTATTTTTCCTTTATTTTTAATTGCATATATTTTTTTTTTATTAAATCTTATTTTATGAATATATGCAAATATAATTTTACTTCCACATTCATTCTATGCCTATTTTTTTCATGATATTTTAACATTCATTTTCTGGAATATTAGATCAATCTCACACATATAAATATGAAACCTCAAAATTTTAAAATAATATTCAAGTTTTCCCACTTGAATTTATCATTTATGTTATTTGAATTAAAATATTTTAAATCATACTCTTAATTCATCTAAAAAAGAAAAACAAATTGATATATAATTTTTTATTAAATACATTTTAACTTATTTTCTTTGATTGTATAAATATCTTTCTATATTTACATTTGGACTCTTTATTTACAATATATAGTATAAATATGTGGTAAGACTGGGTATTATCATCACGATTGAGTGTGCCCTCTCCCCTAATAAATGTTTTTATTTTGCACCCCACATGACTACTGGGATCTCTCCCCTAATAAATGTTTTTATTTTGCAGAGGGACAAGTTCGCATGGTCGTAGATCAATCATCGTGTGATCTCAGTCGTTCCCTGCCATCCCGCGATGACCCCACCAGTTGATCGTGAAATCACGTGCGAGCGCCACGTGTCTCATCTAGTGAAGTTGAAGGAATGATAAATACTTTGATGGGTCTTTAATACATTATGTCGCAGGTTACTAAAGCAATTATAAGATGCATGTGTTTTAAAACAACAGAGATATTATAATCTTAGTAGAAAGGTGCTCGATGGTTAATAACAAGGTTGGCGACTGTGTTGAATGAACAAGATTTCTGATGATTGAGATCCACGGTTGCCCGCCATCACGTGATTAAAAGTTATGAGTTCTTTATTGATTGCGATATCACGGGCGGGTGCCACGTGTCTCATCCAGTGAAGCCAAAGAAATGATAAATACTTTGATGCATATTTAATACATTATGCCAGAGGTTATATTTATTAATGTTTTAATATTAGTTTATAAATTGAACATTAATTATAAATATTTTAAAATAAATTAAGTATTTCAATCTAAAATTTTAATATTTGACATTACAAATAAAATTAAACTAAATTCTAATTTTTAAAATCCATAAAATATTTATTATCTATTTAGTTTTACTTATTATCTAATACAATAAATACAATACAATTAAATATTCATTTTAAATTAATTAAACAATTATTAATTAGAATTTTAGAATAAATTAAGAAATAAGATCTATATAAAATCAACTTTTCTATTTTTTTTCTTTGTGTCCAAATCATTTCATTTTCTAAAATTATACTAAATTCTAGATATCATAATTAAACACAAAACTTTATTCTATTCTAATCCTAACCCTAGTTAAACCCTAACCCTATTTGGACTCTAACCCTTACCCTAATTGAACACTAAATCTAATTGTAATTGACCACTAAGTGTAATTGAATTCTACCCCTAACCCTAACCCTAACCCTAACTCTAACTAAACCCTAAAACTAACTCTAATCAAACCCTAACCCAAACCTACTTGATTCACAATCCCAACCCTAACCCAAACCCTAATTGAACTTTAAAACTAACCTTAATTAAGTATTAACCCTAATTGAACATTTATTGAACACTAGTCCTAATTGTACCATAACCCTAACTTTGAACTACAGTTGAACTCTAATCCTAACCCTAACACTAATTCTTATCCTAATTGAACCTTAACCCCAACCCTAACCTTAACCTTGACCCTATTTGAACTCTTATTGAATTCATAACCTTAATTAAACCCCAACCTCATCCTCAATCCTAACCCAAATTGAACATTAATTGAACCCTAAACCTAACCCTAAGTGAACACTAATCCTAATTAAACTCTAAATTTTTAGTTGAAAATATTAAAGTGCCTTAGATTTTCCCATTCATCATCATTTATCATTCAATTCCTAATAGAACTCCAAAAATTTATACTTTTATAATGTTTTAATACACACCTAATATTAAGGGTTTAGAGTTTAAGGGTTAAGGGTTTAGGGTTAAGGGGAGAGAGATAGAGGGAGTGAGTGAGTGACCCATTTACATGTTATTCTTTTATTTTTCGTAAGTTAAATATTTAGTTACCCATTTACCGTTAGCAGAAATGACCCAAGAATTTAATAGAATGGACTACTCATTTAATACCTTGCATTATGGAGCTCAATTCTCTGATATATTACTACTTATCAAATCTTTTGTAAATAATTGTAAACTTATGACTCCATTTAAGCATTTAATTGATTTTCTTGAATCAAAGCAAAAACATAGATACATAATTGAACAAATTCTCAAAAGAAGAATGACAACATCATTAACATTTCATTCAAAATTCACTCAAATCCACATAAGGAGAGAAAATATATTATAATTATACGTTTATTCATACTTATAAGTCATATCTGCATACAATTTAAGATAATTCTCATATATTCATCCAAAACTCAAAACAGGCTATCTATTCTATTCCGTCCGCTTGGGGTTTTAACAGCCAATGGCACCACAAATATCACTTCCTCATCAAAGGACAAATATCTTTCTACCCATATATTCAACTCAAAACCTAGCTAGAGCTTTCATCAGTTCTCTCCCTACAAATGAGCCTTGAATTCCCTTTTATATGACAAGGGAGCAACAAGCTTCGGGCTCAAATGTAATTTCACCACAAATTTTCATTTGAACAAAATCTCCATTGCATTTGACTTTCATTTCAAAACTTCCCACATGTTGAATCTACAAAACATAGTGGTGCACGAACTGGGGAAAGCTAAAAGAAAAGGGAACACAAATTGTCATCAAAATCCCCTTGTCGCTATTGACGCAAAAAAACCAAGCAACCAAATTGCCACGAAGGCACCAAAACAACTTCTTATTTACCTGCCACCCTACCCTTACTAACACTCAAACCCCAGTATACATGTCCGCTTCTAGTTTTGCCCAATATGGTAGACCCTCAGCCTCCTCTTCTTTCTTGTCCTTGCCCAATACGGTTCTAGTCCGTCTGCTTGGGGTTTTAACAGCCAATGGCACCACAGATATCACTTCCTCATCAGAGGGCAGACCGTGATTGATGCAAGGTAAATACCAACAATAGTTGGAGTCAGTCTCGATTACATCATTAGAAGTGTTGCTCGTAAGGTCAATGGGTGAGTTTTGGCATCCAGAGGAGCCATGCCCATACCATTATTTTCCTATTGACACTAGTAATAGAGCACACCGCCGACTGCTTGCCTTTTTCATCTACCAGTTGAGTAGCAACGTCCTAGAATTGCAACCTTCTACTGCATCTAGTGGGCACAAGCCTAGGCTTGTCAACCAAAGAACCTTCCTGAATAGCAGGACTGAGCTTTTTTGAGCTCAAACAAACAGACCTCCTTACTAACTTACTCATTTTCTCTTCTCAGACAAGCACTCAAACTTGATTAGCCCACAAAGTGCTCTAACTGCTACAAGAATGACACTATTAAAAGTTAATTCCTCTTGTATTTATTGTGCAAGGTAATGGCAACCTTCATCAATTCTTAGTAAAAATGCATGTGCAAACATGGCAATTTGACGGCGTATGTACTGTCACCGTTTAACTAGAGTTGCATGAGAATCCAAAGATCACCCTTCATGATTTCCAACAACAACATCTTCGCACAGATTGAGATCGACGTGACTACACAAGCAAGGAATAATTCATTAATGCTTCACTAGTTGTACGATAAAACAACCACCATGTGCCATTTTCCAACTTTGAATACTGCTCGCTAATCTCCTGAAGAGTTGGAAGATCAAACAGTTTATCTCGGGCTAACTCGGTTTAAAATCCAACGAAGCATCGTTCACCTTCCTCATGACCAATAACATTAATCCATCTCAAAAACCAACTACCATGTCGGCAAGTCCTATGCACTTTGCAAACTGAACGACTGGAGTTGTGCATCGCAATCTTGTTGACCTCGTGGATTTTAACCAACCTTCATCTTCCTCCTGCGAGCTAGCAAGGAACAGTAGAGATTTACATTAGCTTTTGATCTTGGTTGTCGATCTAAAACCATGGGTTATGAGCTCAATAGTGGAGATTGGGCCCCACATTCCATACAAGACACACATTTTCCTTTTGCTAACCTCACGCCAAATAACAAGGTGACACCTTAGGTCTGCGAGTTAGAAGGGTACGATCGAGATCTTCTCCCATATCTTTGAATCTAAAAAACCTACACATTGCACGGTTAGTATTTAATGAAAGGATTTGGATAACCCTTCAATGACATGAACACTGGGGTTAATGGATTAGGCTTACGTCATCAGATTAAAATTAAAACCCAACTTTGATTTTAATACTTTATTTCCTCTGCAATATTTTATTCCCTAAGTCTCGGTTGGCCCCGTGTTTCATCTTTTAAAAAACAACTTATGTTGTTGTTTGTCATCTTCCTAGTAATGCCCACATCTCCTTTTAATGAATGTTTTTATTTTGTAAGGGTTGATTTAGTGCTTCTGTTGATCTATTTCCAGCAGATATCAATGGTGCCCACCATCCCGTGATCAGGAATTGAAGGATCACAAAATCACGAGCAAGCGCCAAGTGTCCTATCCGGGGGATCAAATTTGCACTATCGTTGACCAACTGCCATTTGATCTGAGTCATTCCCCGCCATCCCACGATGGTGCTTGGGTTGATTGTGAAATCATGGGTGGGCACCACATGTCTCATTCGATGAAGCCTAAAGAGTAAGGGAAACAATAGCCAGCTCTAAATGTATTAAGGGGTGGATTACTAAAGTGTTCTTGAGACGCACATGTTCTAAATAGACGGATATGTTATAATATTGCTAGAAAAGCTGCTTGAAGGTTAACGACATGGTTGGTGACTATGTTAAAGGAACGAGATCATTGATGCTAAGGATCAATGGTTTCCCGCCATCGCGTGATCAAAAGTTTTAGGATTGCAATATCGCGGTTCATAATGTATGGTAAGGTGGGCCCCTTATCGCCATGTTGGAAATTGTGTCAACTTGTTTTGAAGGTGGTCGTCGATGATTTGATCAAGCTAAAGAATCGACGGCTCAAATTTAAATCTGCATCAAATATGGTTGGAGTTGTTCGTGCAGTGCGAAATTGAGCTTTAATGGCGGATGAGACACTTGCTAGCGTAATTTGATCAAAAATAAAATCAATTTTCCTACTTAGTCTGTATCACAAAGCATTCAACTATTTCATAGAGTAGTTTCAAAGCCGAAGGTAGAATTGCAAGTTTCTGCAGCCAAAATTTGGGAGTTCTGTGAACAAAGCCGTGAGTTTAGTTTTCGTGCCTCCCGGTCATTTTGCATTTGAATTTGGGAAAGGATTAGCTAGATGTGATGTGAGCTTGTTGATGAATGTGTTAGGGCTATAGTTTAATTATAGTTGTGATAAATTGTAGTGTTTTGTCCTATAATTTTCTATCTCTAGTTAGTCCTAGCTATCTGAATTATAACGTTATAAAGAAGCCCTAGTTTGTTCGAGATGGCACCACCCAAGCAACATTTTGGCCAGACTGAATATTTGAAACGAAACCTGTATGATGATTTCCTAGATCAATTTCCCTTGTCAACGAATGATAGGAGGAAGGGATTGGTCCTAATGCAAGGGAAAATCCCGGGGGAAGGGCTAGTGTATAATTGCTCCAACATTTCCGATGCTAGGGTTCCCCTCACTGGCTTGGAATTATTCAGATTGTGGTACGGACAGAGGAATTTTCCTCTCCCTTTTTCAAATGGATGGATGTATGATATGGGGAAGCTGGTGCTACCAAATGTATTTCCTGATGTAGACCTACTTAGGACAGTGGCTGCAAGATGTGACCCTGTTACATGGATAATTAGGGACAATGCTGGAAAGGTTCTATTGAGCATTAACAGAGAAGAGGTCCAACATATTTTTGACTTGAGTGAACTGAGCGAAGACTTGGTTCCTATCAACCTTGAGGAAATGAAGCAAGAGTATGCAAAGCTGAAATCTCTTTTTAGAGAAAGGTTACTTCCACCTCATCTGGCTAGGGCAGGAGGTTCAAAATTTCATATCAGCCCCAGTGACCAAGAACTTTTCAAATTAAATTGTTTTGCAAACCATTTCCTGGCCACTTTCTATTCTTTATGTCAGATTTTGGGTTTTAGTCCTAGTACGGTAATGCCCATTGCTTATATGTTCATGGGGGTGAAAATACAACACCCTAACTTCTCTGTGACCTATGACTTCACTTCTTTCTTGGCTGAGAGGATGCATGAAGGGATGTCAAAGCTACAAAACAATGATATTGGCACTCAATTCTTTTGGTATTCTATGCTAATGGATATGTTTTTGTTTAAGAATTCTGACTTTTTCTCTGAGAGGATGAAATTAAGGCAATCACTTGATGGAGAAAGATTGCTAGTACATATATGGGCTGTAGATTTATCTTGTAATAAGGAAATCACTAGTTATGTGCAATTTGATAATTGTTTTGCTTCTAGATTAAGGGCTAGATTAATGGTGAATATACCTAGGATACCTGAGGAATTACATGATTTCCTCAGGCCAAAGGAGAGGAAGCCAGAATTGAAGGTTTACCATAACTGGGGTGACATTATCCCATACCCAGTCAGCACTGTCTTGAAAGTATATGGTTTTCAGGGAGCCCCTCATATACTGCCATACAATGTGCAACCAAGAGTGGGATTTGCAGAAGTTATGTGGTAGATAGGTTGTATTCATGAGGAAAACCTCATTGGAAGGGGTAAGGGAACATTTTTCCCAGATTATACAATGGTGTCTGATTTTGTATTTTCAAAGGGAGGCTAGATGAATTTTGATAATTTCTTTAATAATTACCATTTGAGGTGTGGACCAAAGTGGCAGCATGATCCTGAGGGTTTCTTTGCTCTTTTCAGACAAAGAATAAAAGTTGGAAAATTTGTGCATCAGTTCAATTTCCCTGAAGACTTGATTAGAAATGAATTTGATTTGAATAGACAAGATTTGAACAAGGAGAAATGGATAGCTTATGGTAATCTACTAGATTTTGTGCACAAAATGGATCCAAAATATGATCCACTGTTGGAGTTCAGTCCCCACCATAAGAAAATTGATTTTTTTAATGGGAAACTTCAAGGAAATTATGGGCACATTGAGGACAAAAAAGATAAATTTAGAATTGATTCTGGGTGTACAAGAGCAAGGTTCCAGACCAATTGAAACAAGGCCAACATACTAGCCTACGAAAAGGTGGCCCATTTATAGGAGGAAAAAGGATAGTAGCAGTGATGAAGAAGAAGTGGACAGAAAAGGAAAATAGATTATGAAAGTTCCTTCACAACCAAGTCCAAAATTCAAAGTGCCTGGGGCAATCAAAATTATTGATTTAGAATCATCACTGGAAGACAATCCCTCATCACCACCATCCGAGCCAAGCCCTAAGAGGCAAAGAATTGATCAACCATAGGAGGATTTGATGGATGAGATTATTGTTACTGATCAAGACATGGAAGTTGGTATGCCTTCCCCTCCTAGGCCAGCTGAATTATTTCTATCTAATTTAGATATGAAAAGTAAAAGTGTACAAGATGCAAGAATGGAGGCATGCAAGGAGTTTCTAGATGACAATACATTTATAAAAACTCCTATATTCTTGCAATTGATATGGAGGATGAATTTTGAAGAGTATCAAGATAAATGTAGGTAGAGAAGAGAACTAAGGCCTGACAGGTCAAACCCGGTGAATGATGAGGAGATAAAATCTGAATTAATGGAAGAATTCAAGAACATCACTCCCGAAGAAGGAAGAAAACTGGTGAGTCGGGTTGGTGTATTAATTCTGCCTGAATGGGACATTGCAGATGCAGTAGCCTTTAATGCTATTATAAAGTCTAAGAATCCCTTTCAAGACTCTGAAGAAGAGGTCAAGGCAGCATTGCAAAACTCTGCTTTCAGTGAGGAATATGAAACTCTGGCAATTTAGGCATTGGCCTGACAAGGGAGAAAACCAGATGGTTTTGATATTAATCCAAATTTCAAGGGAGGATTGATAATAAAGAGATCTTTAGAGAACTCAACCACTGAGGCCACTAATTTGACTGTGAATGTGGCCAAATTGGCCCAAAAGACTGTTGAAAGGGAGGAAGTTGAAAGGAAGAGCTTAATGGAAAAATATAACCTTTTGATTGAGGAGTACAATAAGATGTAACAGAAAAATGTTGAGTTGCAAACTAAAGTGGAGAGGTTTAGCTATAAGCAAATTAGGGAGACATCAAGTGCTCCAGGAACCAGTACATTACCTTCCACAGCAGGGTCAATGCCTCCTACTTCTCCAATTGTTTCCACACCAAGATCTCCCAATCAGAATCATGTCCTCACCCTTTCTTTAGAGGAAGTTGAAGAAGAAACAAAGTGCTCTGTCAATCCTACAAAGAAGTAGCTCTTGCAAAAAATTGATGAATTCCAAGAATCATTAAAGAAAAGTGAGGGATCTCTCTTAAAGCAAAAGAAAATTGTTACTACTGTTTTGAGGAATTTAAATGAAAAGGTTGATAGAAAATTGCTATCTATACATTCTTTATATTCTTTGTTGTTAGTAGAAATAAAGAATATTGATAGGGATCAGGAAGAAGTGATACCAATAATTAAAAATTGGATCCCTAGGGCCAGTGATCTGGATATCATGTATAAGGCCTCAAGGTTTGATATAAATAATAGGCCCCAATCATTAAAGCCTAATCATGTGTTAGTAAAATCATTGCAAGGTTTTCAGACCTTACTAGATGACTTGAGTAGGAAGATTAGGGATTTGGTGAAGAATTTCAATGATTGGGGTAACACATTGTTACCTGATATAATTGATGAGTACGGGAAAATCGGGTCATTTCAACAATGGCAGGCTCAAGCAAGTGAGGCCATCAATGATCAAATCAATTCAATTTGTGATGACTCAGACTATGATTTGTTGGTGAGCTGTATGGAAAAAATCATTAGTACCAGCTCATTTTTGGAATCTTTTGAAAGGGATGCAAATCAGGTAGCGGTAAAATACACACCTTATAATACCAAGGTGGATGAAGTAATTAATTTTGACTGGCCGACTGATGAAGAGTACCAGAATTGGGAAACAAAATATTTGAATGAGGAGGAGTAAAATGAATGAACTACTAATAGGTGGCAAATCAGATGTTGCGGTTGCAATGGTTCCAGTTTTGTGTTGACGGCTTTCTCAGTGCGGTTTTCTTGTGGTTTTTTGCATCAACATTCCTCAGCTGATATGATGAACAAGAATATTTTTCAAGGTGGTGGTTGTTGTAACAAATTTTGGAATATCACTAGGTGCTCCAATTGACTGGTGACAGGTGTACTTTCTAGCCCAGTGCTTGTTTGCTCCTTCATTTTCTATAAGAAGGATTTCAAGGCCAAGTACGGGTTAGCAAGTTAGATAATTTTGTCGAGTCTAGGTGAAGTTGCAGAGCGAATTGTAAAGTCTGATGGTTTTAGAGAAATGCAATTTAGGTTTTGAGTCATTATGTAACAGGTTTTGAGTTCATAGAGATTTAATGTTGTATAACAATACTAACATTTGAGTTGAAATAAAAATTCGAGCTCATGTCTCTCCATTGTACATACATATCTGAACTTTGAATGAAATAACTAAGGGTTGTTTTATCCATCTCACTATTGTGGTGTGTATGATTCTATTTTAGCTTTAATTCAAGGAATTAATCAAAATGCTTGAATGGGATTATAGGCGGATATGTGTTGTATAAGGATTTGATAAGTAGTCATGGGTTAGAATGCATACTGATGAAATTGTAATGCAATACTTTCAGGGATCTTATATGTGATGTATTAAATCTGTTATAAACCTCTAGATGCTTATGAATTTGACTCGTGCAATGGATATATGACACTGATCTAAGTTGTAATTATTAGTGTAGTTCAGTATTTGTTTGTCTTTTCCTCGAGCTTGCTACAAATTGCAAATCATTGACTATCTTATACAATGGATTGTGATAAGTTATCTCACGCTCGAGATAGTTGATATTGCCTATGAATAGCCAATTCTAGTTGATATTGTCTTATCGTGTTGAGCTATTAAATAAGATAATCTTCTATTGTTAATTTTGTTTATAATAATGGTACAGAGGTTGTAAACACATTAAGGGATCACCCTCCCGGGTCTTACAAAGTCCGAAGTGTAGGAGGCTTTTAAAGTCCTCGTTAGTTGGTCCAGGTCCTTCGAGCTACCTTCGATTGGAATTGGCAATTCCATAGGTAGATTAGAATTAAAACAAACTTGGTTACATTGTAAAAAGAACCAACATACACGTCAACCATTGAACAACCACCTCTACAACTGAATTTTTAATCTTTTATGATCACATGAAACATAAAACAAACTAATTTCAAGGTTGTTAACATCACTACTGAAATGTTTTAATTTTTTGACCTTTCAAACATTAAAAAGTACATCATTAAATTAATTATGTAATGACCTAAAAATTAAAAAAATCATGAATTAATTATGTAACTACATAAGCCAAATATAATTCTATCAAGAAAATTAATATCAAATAGATAATATAATCTCATAACTTATACATTTCAATGTCATTGATCTTCTTCTTCATCCAACTCTTTGTCTGTATCATCCTATCTAGATTTGACATTGTAAGGATTGGTCATATCATCATCATCATCAATTTCAGTTTCGATAATGTCATCATCCATACAGATATCATCTTCATGAACATTAACTCCTACATCATCATCATCTACTTCCTCCTCTTCGACATCTTCGTTAGGGACATCATCAACTAACTGTTGATCTTGATCATCATCTACATCATCTTCTAGTTCTTTGAAATCTTCTTCTTCCACCACATTATACTCTACCTTCCTTCCTCTTGGATCATGTCTAACAACAAATGACCAACCCGGTTTACCTGGAACTCCTGAGTAAAATACCTGCTTACCTTGGCTTGGAAGAACATAGGGCTCATTTCCAACTCCCTCGATCAACCTTGTATTAACCATGGTAAATACATTATCATGTTCAATAAAAATTCTCTCAGGATCATTTTCATTCAATCATAGCCTGTACCATAGGATAAAAGACAAAATTAATCTGAAGGATTTAAAGTCACACTCAAGTATATCATCCAAAATCCCATAGTATTGATTTTCTGAGACTTTTGGATGTACGTCACTTCTAGATGAAACATTAGTCACTTGAAAGGCTGTAGTTATACCAGAATCACAAGTTTTATTCATGTCATCCAACATTTTGATTCAAAATTTATGACCATTGCACCACAACCTTGTGGTGTTTCACCTACAATATGTCAAACATGTAAAAATTATTGCAATATCGTCAGTTGATAAACATATTTATTCTTGGCTGAATGTATGCAAAGAAAACAATCTCAACATATATACACATCAATATACTTGAAAATAATTAAATAATATAGGTGATTAATATATTTATACGTACCTGTTTATCTCTTAAACCATATGCTAAATCAATTTCCCTTTGTGTAACATTGGAATCTCCATTAAGATGAGCTTCTTTAACCAATAAAGCCACACCTTCCCATGTTAATGCGTGACCAGATTGTTGACATAATTCAATCCATACCGTCATCCAATCAAGATTGTTGGCGACGTAAAAAATGTAGTGCATCCCACTCTCGACCAATTGTATCAAAAAAATTGAAATTCACAAATGACGTATAATTAGTTAAATACCACAATATACGACCTTAATTTATAATTGATGTATATTGAAGATTAAAAAGTAAATAAGTACAATATACATAAAAACCATATGTAAAATGTATTCCAATTAATCTCCATGACCATCTTATAATTACCTCTCACTTTCCTCAATCTACCTTTCCCCATCAGGTACTCCCCTTCGAATTTGTTAATAGAGTTGGGATCCCAAATGCGATCTGCATAGATCTTTGCTACAAACTTAGGAAGATATTCACTAATGTACACCATGGTATGGTATACCATATATCCCTCCACCATAGAACCCTCAAGATGTGCTCTTTGTCTAACCAAAGCCTTAAAAAAATTTAAGTGTCTCTCAACCATCCACATTGACCTTGTGTGTACAGGTCCAAACAATTCAATCTCCTCAACTTGGTGTATGAGGTAGTGTTCTTGTGCATTGAAAAATGTTGAAGGTAGACACTTTTTCATTTCACACATTAGACAAAGAATTTTTCTTTTCCAATAATTTATATCTTCTTTATAGATTTCTTTAGATGACAACCATCTACAAGTGATTCAAGGCACAAATATATTAACGAGATTTAACAAAAATATACATTATATTACATAACAAGTAAAACAAATGGAAATTATAAGATGTATACAACGAATTGAACAAATATCACTACTTACCTCATGTATTTTCCAAGATCATATATAACTCGCTTGACATTGTTGTCAAAGTTGTTTGGGAGAGATAGAGGTATAACGTACTGCAACAATTATAAAATGATCTTTTCATTATTTTTCCAAAAGTAGTAAACACAATACATTGAAAATTACATGCATTATACAAGTGTATATAATATACCAGAATAATTACCTTAATGAAAATATGTCAATCATACATTTTCATCCCTAACCCAAATTCACCTTTCTTTGTTATTATATTGTTTATGTTCATAGCAAATCCTATGGGAAATCAAAATTTTCGTATGACTTCTTTTATAGCATTGATTTTCTACTCTGTTAATAACCAAGGAAGGGTACTTATATTAATTTGGTCTCCATCGCTATTTAATTGAATGACATTTTTCATTGCATGATTGACTTCCTGAATGTCACTAAAAATTTTGACAATTTTTTTCTTTGTGATGCCTTCCATCCAATATTTTGCATAACGTTTATGTTATATTCTTTCTGATATGCATTGTATCAAATAAATACACAATTTGTAGCTGATCATAGTAAGGAAACCTACTAAATTGTCTAGGATAACTTTTTAGTCCCTGGGGAAGTCGTCCATTAATGCCTTGACAACCTTCATGAAGCATATAAGTTAAACAAATTAACAACAACAATCATTTTCAATTACAACATGAGTAAACACAATACAATATAAAAATATAAATTCAAAACATATCATATATGATAGATAAAAAATTTGATTTGATGTATAACCTTGACGATTAATTCTATTATATTCCAACTTCCATAGGCGAGGTGTCATTCTTCGTGGTTTTGATGTAGTCTCCTCTTTCCCATTGAAAAGATGTTTTTCAGTAGTTTGATACTTATTATTTCTATGGAGGAAGTACCTATACTCATCAAACACCTGCTTTCCTAAACTTGTTGAACGATGAGATTTCATCTTTGGACCACAAATTGGACACAAATTTTCCCTTTGTTTGAAGACCTACAAGATGATATATAATTGGATTAAATATGTTAATTTTTTAATTATATATAATGAATAGATTATTTTAAAAATATGCATGATATCTACTTCATCAAATGAAATATTTTTAAAGTGCAGTCGAACGTTATAACATACCACAAAAATGTGTTAGCCCTGGGGCATCATGAATTTTCCATACAAGCATTGCATGGAATTGAAATTGTCTTTGTCATATTGGTCTAGAGACGTCATACATAGTGATGCCATTCCATAACTTTAGTAACTCATCGATAAGAGGCTCGATATATACATTCATATCTTTAACTTGGTACTTACCTAGTTGAATGAACATAAATATTACATAATTATTATAACTATTTTACTGCTATATATAAAAATTAATGTACATGACTATTGAATGAAAAAAATATAAGTCATTATGCAACAAATAAGACAAATGAGATGCTACTACGTTAAAGAAAATTGATGTAAACAAATACCTGGAACAATCATTGACAACATTATGTGCTCCCTCTTTATTGACATCCATGGAGGAATGTTATTGTTGATAACAAAAACATGCCACACTGAGTAAATAGATTACAAGGTTCTTCTTTAAAGTGTGGCCATTTTTCCTCCATGTCCCAAAATGCAGAACCATCCGCAGGCATTCAAAGAATGTTATCTCCACTTCTATTCTGTGCATGGTAATCCATAAATTGCGCTAAGCTTTCACACCTAAATAATCATTGCATATGTGGAATAATGGGAATATAATAAGAACCTTGTGAGACACCTTTTTTATTAGTTGATTTGTTTGATATGTACTGATATGACATTTTGGGCATTCTGTTGCAAATTCACGTTGTTTATGATATATAATATGATCATTAGGACATGCATCTATTGTTTGATACTCCATTCCAATATCTTTCATAATGGCACATAAATCTCGGTATGGGCGAGGTAAAATATTTGATGGTGGTAACAAAAATTCACCAATCAATCTACAACAAAAAATAATTTGTTCATATAAAGAATATTAATGGTACATATTTCATCCTTTATTTACTAGTGATGAACTAACAACAATTAAAATAGACGAAAAAAGATGATATATATGACATACCTTAACACCCGTGAGATTGCTATGTTTGATAAACCATTCATAACCTTCAAATTCAATAGCAACAATACAACAGAGAGAAGAGTTTTTTGGGAGCCTTCATAAAGGGGCTTGTATGCCTTCTCAAGTATAGGTAAATCATGAACATCAAAAGTCATCTTGATCATCATGATCAACTCTGCCACTAAATGTGTCATGGATCAATGTATTCGTACCATCATCTTCAACTGTGTTTTCTGGCGCATGATCATATTCTTCCATAGGATCATTAACTTCATATTCGATATTCACAGCTCCATGTTTGTCCGCTTACAAAACCACATTCTCTGGGCCATGATAATTCATATCATCTGCCCTAGGGCACCCCACCTTTATAATAATGATAGACACAAATAAACCATGATCATGATCAAGTGATTATATATATAAAATTTTAAAACAATATAAACATTTACAAATTCAATCAATATAAACACATATAATGAACAACTTACCAATGGACGATAATCATGCCCCCCTTCAACGTGACCATGTTGCCTACAATGTTTCTAGTTGTTGTGATTAAAATTGTCTCGTCTTTAAGCCCTTGCAATTATTGCAAGGACAATAATATTTTCCATCACCCTTTCTTTTCAATCTAGCCCACAATCTATCAAGTGTCTCTTCATTTTTTCTAGACTAATATTATCTAACATGATTTTTCTTTACCAAGTTTGACTATTTAGATCTTCAAAAAATATCAAACTCACACTCCAATAATTTTTATTCATAGACAAGTAACATAATCTAATAATTCTGATATTTTACACCAAAAAAATTTGGCATGCAACCACCCCTGCAAAAGAGAAGATAGTCTAAAGTTAATGACCCTAAAAACCACTTTAAAATGCTAATTCCAAAACTTATTAAATTATGATTTTACTATTATTTCCAACTATTAAGACTCCTAAAATCAGAATATTGAACTTGATCACAAACTTCCTACAATGATGGAGGTAGCAAGCTAGTAAGAGCAAGTGACCCATTCCTAAGGAGAAACAAGTCAGAATCATCATTGCTAATGTCAATACGGATTTATCCTTTTAGTTAAAGATGCAATGTGTCACTTCTTATGACAAGCTTATCCTTAGGTCCCTCAGCATTGAGAGAGCCCTAATAAAAAAAAAGATAAGCATTGGTAAGAGAATTATTAGGGTACAAACCCTAGGCCTCCGTAGAAACATAAACAATAACTATAGTAGATTAGTGAGGTTGCAATACCATAAAGATTGAGACATTATAGGTAATAAAAAAATCTTGCAATCTAAAGATTGTAGCCAATAACAAGTACATTATGTATCTTAGTGACATTTGTAAATGCAATCTACGGTAAGAAGAATGACAGTCACTTGAGATGTGACAATCAAAAAGAGGCTGAGCAGTGACAAGATAATAAAGCTCAAACCTTGCATAGTAAAGTGGAGATTTTAACAGTGAGTTTCCTTACCCCCTTGCTGACCTTAAGGGTTTTTCAAATGCTTTTTGTAGTGTTAGACAAGGCAAATGCAATCAGGGAATGACTATCCAAATGAAGTAACAGTGGTAATCATAGGTTCAATGTTTCTTCTTAGCCATTAATGTATAATGGAGGTAGTGGATTGCATGTTTGAGCAGTGTTTTGAGACTCATCAAAGATGGGAGGATAGTGAATAATACCTTGTGGACTGTGAAGCAGTTAAGGTTGAAGGATCTTAAGAACTACAATAACATGAAACAATGAGTCCCCTGTAGTAAGTAGGCAATCTATAGGGCATAGTTTGATTTTATAGAAGGATGCTCATGAAAGGAATCTTCAAGTGATAGTGAGTGAGCTATTTGAGATTGTAGCTGAGGGTGCAATACCCAGTCTTAAAGGAATTTAGCAAAGCAGTAAATGTGGAAGAAAATCAAATCATACACAACAAACAATTCACAATGTTATCTTGCATAATGCCTTGAGTTTGAAGACAAAAATATCATTGTATCTTCATGATGAAAGTGGTGACCTTAATGGTCAATCACTAGAAAATGTGATTTTAAAACATGCTATTGTGCTTATGGAGGAAAAATTTTAAGCAAGGCAGTGAGTGGTGGTTTGGAACAATGGCAGGTATGAAGGACTTGCTTTATATGCATACTATGCAGTCTAGCTTAAGACACCGTTCTTAGAAGAGATTGAAGGTGGATTATGGAACTCAAGGGTTACCATGAAAAGGATTAAAGCAAAGACTGAGATCTATTTAAAAGCCATGGTCATGAAGATATTAAAGATGTCACATGCAAAACCCTAGTAGCTGGAGTAATGAATACAGTGCCAAAGAGGATAGTGTGCTAGGGAAGATTTAAGAGATCTCCATATTATCTAATTACAAGGAAATACATCATTTATTTATTTTTTTAATTAAAAGAATTCATTCTAAACCCTATATAGGATACATTGATACTTCAAAAGCCTCTGAAGAAACTTTAGATTATGCAAATATATGTCAAGTAACATTCATAAGGTTTAGAAAATCTTGATCACTCTCTAGAATAGCCCATTAAACATGGGTTGCGCTTGAATGTACTACATAATTGATATAACACAACCACTCTGCATATCAACCAGAGTTATAGGCTCTTTATTGCAACAAGAGGTAATCACTCTTCAATCATGCTATAATTACATCCTAACCTATTAAACTTGAGACAACCTGAATGCACCCAATGATGATTGACACCTACATTATACAACCTGAATTAACTACATTATATGAGTGCCTCCATTTCTTTCACAACATAGCCACATTAAACTTGGGTCACACATGAATGCATCTTGTATTTGTTATAGCACAACTATACCACATGACCAATAGAGTTATGGATCACATAATTATAGTCACAAGAATTTGTTCCTTGGTTGTGATCTTATGGTGATTCCACACAACAAAATTTGGACATGAAATTCTCAAAACTCTAAACCTCTAAAAATGAAATCTGATGAGATGTTGCTCTAAAATATGATTTTCAAACCTGGAACTACAAATCTGACTACACAATTGAATTCTGCAAAAAGTCAATGACTACCCTCAACTTGGCGATATCTTCTTAATTTTTTTCTGATTTTCCCAAGAAAATCGTCCTTAGTTCTCCTCAAACTGTCTCAAGTAGAACAAAACATTGCCGCAATAAATCAGGCGTGAACTCACTTTTTTTTTATGTCGGCCACAATTTGATTTTTTTCTATTTTTCATGTTTGTTGAAAATTCAACGAAAATGATAGCCAACATTTCAACAAACCCTTGGTTTGTCGAAATTTCAACGAACTTCAGGGATAAACTTTCAAAAAATTGAAAATTACACATCAAATTTTACAAGCACCCAACGATACATCAAATTATACATATTTCGTCAAATAGTTTCATCGGATTTTACAGTCAAATGTATTAGTGGTTGGATAAAGGAAATGGAAGAACTAGATCAGACAGAGAAGAATCAGACTTGGGAATTGGTTCCCAAACCCGCTGATAAGAATGTCATAGGAACAAAGTGTATATTCTAGAACAAACTAAATGAAGATGGTGAAGTTGTAAGGAACAAGGCTAGATTGGCATGTAAGAGATATTCTCAAGTTGAGGGTATTGATTTTGAGGAGAATTTTGCTATGGTAGCTAGAATGGAGGCAATAAGGATGTTTCTTGCCTTTATTGCTCAGGATTCAAATTATCTAGCAAGATGATTGTATTTTTATTTCTTAGGCTAGGTATGTTAAAGAGATGTTGAAGAAGTTTGGTATGGAAGATTCCAAACTTGTAGGTACTCCTATGGTGAGTGGTTGTCACTTGAGAAAAACTAATGAGTCTCTGGAGGTTGATCAGACTATTTATAGGTCCATGATTGGAGGTTTGTTGTACTCAATTGCTTCTAGACCTAATATTATGCATGAAATATGCTTGGTTGCCATATTTCAAGAAAATCCTAAGAAATCTCATGAGAAGGAAATGAAAATAATTTTTAGATACTTGAAGGGAACTTCAGATTATGGTATGTGGTATAAAAAACATGATATTTTTTCTTTGAATGCTTAATTGATGTTGACTAGGTAGGATGTGTGGATGATTGGATAAGTACCAATGGTAGTGAATTTTACTTGGGAGACATATTGGTCTCCTGGTTCAGCAAGAAGTAGGACTTAGTGTCCTTATCCACAACAAAAGCTAAATCTATTGCTACAATATCTTGCTACACCCAAGTTCCTTAGATGAAGCAAACTTTGAAGGATATAAAGGTGATGAAAATATTCCTATATTGTGTGATAATACCAATGCTATTAATATTTCCAAGAATTCGATGATGCATTCAAGAGCCAAACAAATTTCTATTTGATATCACTTTCAAAGGGAGAAGGTTGCAGAACAAGAAGTCAAATTGGAGTATGTTCCTACCAAGGATCAAATTGCAGATATCTTCACTAAGGCACTTTCAAACAATACTTTTGAGTATCTCAAGAAAAAGTTAGGGGTTATTACCCCTCCTTATTCTAACTAGATACATAGATGGTGCATCTATCCAGGGAGAGAAATTCATGTCATATCTTTTTCTCTTGGATTGATGTGTGTTGCCTCTCAGGGGGAGTGTGAAGTAGATGTGCAGGTGTTGTGAACTATAGTTGTTTGGTGAAGTACTATTGGTCAAAGGGGGAGAATGTGTTATTTCAGTTGAAGATATTTGGCCCTTTGTCCTTGAAGTCAGAGAATATGTTTTTTTGATTGTGTAGGTGTGTGTGGCCCTTTGTCCTTAATGTCAAAGGGGGAGAGTGAGTAGGTGTGTGTTACCATCAATGCCAAAGGGGGAGATTGTTGGCATTAGTTTTCATTGATGTGAACACTTGGTGAGATTGTTGCAGTGGTTGTATTGTTGGAATTGGTTGTCATTGATGTGAACACTTGGTGAGATTGTTGCATTGGTTGTATTGTTGGCATTGGTTGTCAACACTTGAGGAGATTTTTGTGACATCAACACTTGGTGTTTTGGTTGGCATTGGTTGTCAACACTTGGTGATATTGTTGTACATGTTTGTGAGATTGTTGTTTGACATTAGTTGTCATTGTTGTTGAGGTTCTTGTTTGACATTGATTTTCAAAGTTACTATCATTGATGTCTCCAACTATATGTTATTGATAATCTATATTGTTGAAGTTCATGGTTGGATATGTAATATCCCTTGCTACTTCTGATCTAGATTTTTTCTCTCAAGGAATATCTTAAGGGTTACTAAAAAGAAAAAAATATATCTTGGTTACTATGACCTTCTAACACTTTAGGATTTTTCACCTAAAGGAGAGGGAATAGACCAAAATGTCAGTGTTTACACTTCTTAAACCACTATAGAAAGTCCTTAAAAATTCTGACCTTAGTTTGGCTCAAGGAATATGTTGTGCCCTCAGCACACATGCCCCATTCGGAACAGGGACCCTCTTTTTCTTTTGCCTTGTTGGGTCATTTTTTTCAGTGCCTTATTTTGTGTGCCCCCATTTTGGTGTCCTAAATGGTCAACATGCCTCCAAATTCCTATCTTAAGTTGACCATGTTTCATCCCCTCCAATTTTGCTATGTCCTGGTTCCTTGCAGAGTTTCCTTGGCAGTTTGCCTCTGCCAGTGGCCTCGGGCGCTAGTGGGCCCATCCTACCGAGTTTCCATTCTGTTTTCACTGTCTTGAACGACTGAAGTCCTTCATCCACCCGTGCCCCAGAACCCAGCTTCCTGATTTCTGTCCCTTTCGAATTGTGTTGAAAATGGACTACCTTTGTCCTTGTCGGGCTTGATCTTTTGGACTTCTCTGCCCGGGGTTCCGCGTTGACTTTGTCATTTCCAACACCCAAACTACGACAACGTCCCACCCTTCGGACCTTGGACCCCTCTTTTCCGTCAATTTCCAAAATTTTAAATTTCAAACATCCATCAGGTTACGTTCGTCCGACACCCGGGTCTTGGCCTTCCTGCCGCCATTCGTGAATTTAAACTCACCAACCATCTCATCCTTTGTACGAGCATTAATGGGTGTATTGAATGCTGATTAGTGGTATAAATATCTATTCAACATACCATTTTCATATGTCAGGTTAGCTAGAAGAAGTTAGAACAAGTCTAGGAGAGTCCAATTCCTTCATCACTCGCTTCCTTTGCGCTCGTTGCCCTCGTTTATAGATCCTTCACGGATTTCACAACTTCTCTCACCGGGTTTTGAGGTAATTTCACCATCCACCTTTTCATGAGGTTATTTTTTGATTTTATACTTAAATGATAAACGAACATGGGCTAAAGTACTTCAATTTGGTAAAATAAGACAACACCTAAAAAACCCACATGATCAAATTGCAAGAAAACCTCTAAGGCATCCTCTAAGACAAATCTGGAACTTTACCTTGTTGGTGTTGTTCTTCACATAGGGCGTTCATGCCTTCTAGGCCCAAGCATTCTCCTCACCGCTGAAAACTTAGAAAAAAAACATCAAATGACCAAATGGCGGGATGCCCTCTTAGTCCTGCAACCTCAGACCTCCTTTGGTGGATTGTCGTCGGGCTTAAACTAAAACAAACTCGGCATCCTTTTATGTTTCCTAGGCCCGATCCCACGAGATTCTATCCCTAGGATGTCGCGTCACTTTTTCCTTTTCAGACAATGTGACAACCTTATCCACCTGAGCCCCAGAGCCCACCTCACCTGTTACCGTTTGGGTTAAACAATCAAAATGAATTGTTATGTTGGGTCCCCAATTCGTGGAGTTCTGCCCATGGACTTCCTTAGCAGTTTCACTATTTCCAAACAGCCATCAGGAAGCGTCCTCCCATCTCCTAGGCCTTGAAGCTCTATTGGGCATAATGATTGATAAATGATAAACTCAAGTGCCTTCGCCTACCCCGGGCCTGCATCATCGAACTTCTGCCCATGGAATTTCATCCTATCTCAGCCATCCTAAAGAGGAAAATTGAGCCTATCTTTCCATCCTCTGGGACTCGCCATCCTAATCACCCAAGACTTAACAAAGAAATCTAACAACCAAACTTGATGTCGGGTCTGATTCACTGGGTCGCTCATGTCAGACTTTTGGTCAACGCCCATTGTTCCAAACGACAATCCACTGATGGCTTCCCGCCCCTTGAGGCCCGAGCACTTAAAAGCTAAGAAGAAACATTGGCTGCTCTTCAGCCTCCCAAGTCCCAAACCCCGAGACTCTAACCTCGATAGGACATTTCACTTTGGTTGTTCCAAAGGACAGAGCCCTAATAGCTTTCCTTCCTTGCACCTCTGGATGCTCAAATCGAGATTTAAATGACCCTTAAATTGAAAACCAGTTTCGACCCACATGCCTAAATTCAGCCCTCTGCTGCATGAGCCTTTCAAACCATCAAAATCTAGGGCTGGGAGAAGCCACCCAGATATCCATGTCCTATTTTCCCTTTAAATGACATTCCTACCAAGGAATTCTGCCCCCTGGGCCCAGGTTGTCCAAAATCCCTCCAGTAAATGGCTAATGGAATTTTGACTAACATCTATGTTTTCATGATTGGTTATTCTCATCTTGCCTTTGTCTGCAGGATATATGGAACCAGGTGGAGGACCCTCCGGGGTGGTTGTAGAGAAAGGTAAAGGGAAGAAGTTAGGAAAAGTTCCTTGTTGGAAAGAGGACAAAGACCAAATGAAGTACTAGTTCCAGGGAGATCCTTTGCACTCAAAAATCATTACAGACTGGAAGGAAGTTACAGATACCAATATCGGCCACGTTGATATTCAGGAATTCAAATGAAGGGTCAAGATCCACCCTAAGACTAACAATGCAAGACTGATCAGAAGTAGTGGAATTGCTAAGGATGTGGGCTTTCCACTATCCCTTGTTGCTCCTGAGTTGGTCATGGCTTGCAGGCAGGCATATCAGCCTGAAACACGAACCATAGTTGACAGATATGGAAACATCCTTGCTAATATGTTGGGTGAAGCAATAATAAACACTTTCCACATCCCTACCTTTGAAACAATGGAGCTGCCAACCATTGTGGAATGTAAAGCAATGTGGGATGAGGATGCGGGTGGTTGTAATAAACTTATAAACTAGTACTGGGTCAAGGAGAAGAGGGGCAGTGCCGCGAAGGTTCCCCAAGAGCTCTTCCACAATGACTTTCATGAGGAATACCACCATGACCTGGTCACCATGCTGAGTAGGGTAATCGGCTTCCCCACTGCGGCATACTTTCAAGAGTGGATGGTCTACTTAATAGAGAAGATTCTCTGAGAGCAGGAGGATGTTACTACAAAGGCCTCATTCTACTGGGGAGGCATAATAAGTGACTGCTTCAACGATCAGTTCATCAATGTAAAGAAGACCTCTAGATTCTACATGACCTCCTATCTTGTTTACTCACTGGTCAAGCAGAGGCAGTATGTTGGGTTGTTCAGGGCACCCGATGAAGAGCCAAGTCGAGCATTGAAGGTCTATGATAGATACCCCCAACTCCAGTTTAGAAACTTTAAGAATGAGTATTATAGAGTGAATGACGCCTTCATGGGTCACATTATCAGATTACACTGGGGAGACTTTGAAAGGAGGGTCTCTCACGGCGCTCAGTCGTTCTTGAAATAGTACACTTTCTTGTTCATCCAATACCCCAAGTTCACCTACACTCGGGCCCAAGGTTACACAGAGAGGCCAAATAAGTTTCCTAGGTACCCCAACGACCAGATTATACTATTAGAGCTCTCCCGACAACTACAACATGTGCATTTGATCTTCAGCGGTAGGAATTTGGTAAGGATCCCTTATCCCTTAACTTTCGGCCAAGGTATGTACAAATTGCAAACCTCCTAGTGTGTTGGGAACTCTCAGAAGGAACTAGCAGAATATTATTTTTTCCTAAACAATTCCCGCCCATGAATGAACCCATATGGGCATGTAAAGAAGGCACTTGGACCAGGTTATGCCCATTTGCATCATCTAGAAGATTTTTGGGAAAATTTCCAAGATGATAAGGAGGTGTACGCAAGGCATTATATGCGTATGATTGCATACTTTGTAAGAAGGGTGAATTTGTATCCCATACTTGATCAGGTTGAAGAAGATGAAAGTACCATAATAGACCCTAGGTATAGTGCAGTCGCCAACTTTCCAATTCCAGTGATAGATTAGGATGAGCAAGAGGTCAATGACCTCAACATTCTAACCAAGCCCGTTGAGGTTCGCACCAAGGAATGGGTCAATAGGCGAGTAGCCCAATTAAAGCAACAAGGGGTTGTCCTAACCTATGAAGGGATTGAGAGTGAACCCAGTGCCACAGATGATGTTGTTGCTACAAACTTAATAGGAGAAACATCCAAGTCCCCTCCGCTCATGAGATCAAGGAAAAGGAAAGAAACAGAGGAGCAGCAACCTGACTTGAAGGTGTACTCAAGGAAAGATTCAAAAGGTTCACCCTCAAAGAAGCATAAAAGGATGTGAAGTTTCATGAGACTGCCAATGATTCAGGAGGTCCCCCTTTGTAAGGGTGAAGAAAGGGAGATATATCAACCAAAATCTCCACCTACGGCCCCTGATTCAGCCACCCTTCCATCCATATCCCAAGCCATGATTGCCACATTGCCACCTACAGTGGACATCTCAGTTCACCTTGCCTCTCCTCTGCCTATTGGGCAGGTTGTGATGATCAACTCCTCCTCTACCGCAACTTCCCCACTTTCCTCCACCTCCATGTCTCCCACCACATTGCTTCTACTAGCTACATCAACAATACCAATGCCAGTGCTCACGCTGCCAGAGGCATTCTCATGACACATGCAGAATGTCCCTTCTGAGATTTCCCAAATATTTTTGGATCCTACCACCCAAGTTGCCTTAGTATAGGTCCTTACTAGTGCTTCACCATCGAAACCTCCAATGGGACCACTGGCAATGGAAGCCATAATGCAAATATCTAAAGAGTTGGAATGGCAGGAAAGGGAAACTTTGAAGGAATTGGAGGAGGAAGTGGACGAGTACCATGAACACCCAAAATATGAGCACCAAAAAATTGATAGGGTGGTTTATGAGGAGGAAGAAATAGGATCTTCCAAAAGTAGTGATGAAAGAGATCACAGTACTAATATTATACAAACATTTGATGGTGATTTTGAGGAAGAGCTAGCCAAGCAACTGGGGGATGTTGGGGAAGAAGTTGAAAGGTCATCTCCTCAAGAGGAGGGGCAGGAGGGTGACAAAACAAAAGAAAATGTGAAATTTCCTACAAGGGAACAACTAGAAGATGTGTCACCTCCTCGTAGGGAGGAGGAGAATGTAGAAGAGGACAAACCTGAAGGTGAAGGTCAAGATGACAAAAGCCTCAAAACTGAACTGCCCAAAGAGCACGAACATGAGAATGAGCTAGGTAGAAAAAGAGAAGAGGAGGTTGAGAGGGAGGAAAGTCCTAAAGAGTGCCTACCCACCAAATCCCCAATCAGATGCATAACGTTCATCTGGGATTCTGATGAAGATGAAGAGGATGCGAAGGCAGAGAAAGAAGCTCCTAAGGAAAAGGAGATTGAAATTAGAAAGGATGAAGAAGAGGAACTTGGGGAAAAGGCTCAGATGCCTGAATGGTTGGAGACGCAACTTAAGGAGAAGGCTCCCATCTCGAGCAATCCGAGAATGAGATTAGAAGCTATCTTAGCTAGGGCACATATCACTACCAAAAGGGAGAAAAGGACCAAATTCAGATCCAAAGTAACAATGGATGTTTTTAGATCTAGGAATGTCTAGGTGGAAACACCAGTAGTGGGAGCGGAAGGAATAAGCTATAATGTCTCTACCATTGATTTGGGAACAGCTACTAGGGAGAAAAAGGTAGATCACCTCCAAGTATCTGTTGCCACAGTAGTACACCCAATATAGCAAGACAAAGTTTCAAAGGAGGAACTAAAGGCACAAGTGGCTGACTTGATGGCATACATCCAGTAATGGTCCTTGATGGAAGAAGTTCCTACCACGTCCATGGCTCCACCACAACTATTGTCCAAGGAGCAAATTGATAAGCTAGAAAAGAGAAAGAGTTTGGATAGAACTACGAAAATTTGGTTTTGGCAGGTTCTATACATTGGAAACATGGGCATGAGCCGAGCTATCCAGATAGCAAACAAGTTCTTAGACTTACAGCAGTCTCTTGAGAGTACTAGGAAACTATGCATTGATTTTCCTGTGAGATATGAGTCCACCTACCCAAAGATCGAGGCTACACTCAAACTACCAAGTGCAACGTGGGAAAAGGAGCTTGCATTCAAGGAGGATGGTCATTAGCTCATGGATGTATGGAGGCAGGACTCCGAGAATAGGGAAGAAAGTTTGGAGTAGTTGCTTGACAAAGTGGATCCAGACATTGAATGGGTCAAGGAAGTTAGAGCAGATTGCACTCGATATTTGAAGTTGATGACATGATATGACATGCCTATAGTACAAATAGATCCAGAGAAAATAAAGCCCCACTTTCAGAAAAGTATGGAGGATGGGATGTCAGCGGAGATAACCATGGATTTCATGAGTTTTTCTGCCCGTGCCTTCAGCCAATTAGAACTGTTAAGGGACCACACTGCCAAGTATGATGAAGACTGGGAAAGGCTTGTAGACAACTCCAAGGAGTGGAGTTATCAATTGCTATGATCCGAGATTTTGGAGGTTGAAAAGCTCCAGCTGGTAACTCTGAAGTTCATGGAGTATGCAGCTTTAAAGAAGTAAGAAGGAAACCCTATTATTAATGAAGAATTCCTAATAGAGTAGCTACGGCAAAAGAGAAACCAGCAAAAGACAAAACTGCTAAAGTGTTGTCACTAGAGGACAAAATAGGGATAAGGAAAAAGTTGTATTTTAAATTGTAATATATTGTGTGGTAGGTAGAACCCTAGGTTGTAGTGAATCTTGGCCACACAATGAGATTAAATCTTTGCCATTTGTTCTACTTGTGGGACACTATAAATAGGGGGTTTCCTCTCATTTTCAAGAGAGAGTTGAGTTGTTGTAATGACATGCTGCATAAATTTCTAATGAAAATACATTGACTTGGTGCATTTTCTGAGTTTCTATACATGTTTCATGATTCAATCTCCCATAGTTAGATGCTCTAGTTAAATTTACATTGTTGTTTTAATTGGTTTTAGATTGCTTAGATAGGTTTAGTGATGTTGTTCTGTGATTATAGAAATTTTTGTTGTGTTGATGCCTTCCAATCCATATTTTTTGTTGTTTGCTACTAGTAAATGGTCTTGTAAAGTTAGTTTGGGCTAAAATCTGAAGATGCTCTAAATTTTTACCTTTATTCATGCATGTATGTGGTGGATGAATGGTGAAATATCTGCATACCTTAGAAGATAACACAAATTTCATGAGATTATGATTATTTCTAGTTAAGTGGAACTTTGTTCAGAGGAAGTTGTCCATAGCAGGAACTCCATGATTATTGTTCATAGTTAGTTTCAGATCCAGGAAACCCTTCTTCCCCCTGCTCTTTTTCCTTTTTTTTTCAAGTAACCTAAGCTAAGGTTCATTGCACATTGTAAAGTCAAAACTTAAGGAAAACAATAGAGTTTCATATTGTTGTTTGAACCTACAACAAAGTGCACCTTAACTTCCATCTCAGAAACTTCAAACTTTAAGATCCACTTTGCATCTAGCTACGTAAGTCTACCCTATGATTACAAACAAAATCACATCAAATATCAACTGAGGAATTCCATGCAAGTCATGACCTGACACTCGAGAGACCTTAGGGTGATTTTCAGCAACTTGTTGTTGGAAGTATCCTTTCAAGAGAGGTAGTGCATTCATGTACTGCTTGTGTTGAGAAGGTGTGCAAAAACACCCATCAATAGAATATTATCAAAAACTTTCCCAACAACCCCTTAACTTGCTGATTTGTAGTTTTCAGTTTGCTTTCTTGTCTTCCAATGTTTACAAATAAGTTTAAATTCTTGGAAAACAACTCTACAATGTCTAGGAAAAGATCTATGATAGAAATGCAATTATTTTTTACTTAATGAATGCAATATATGAACATCTACATAAGAAATGTGCACCTACAACCAAGTAGCATTTTTACAAACACTTGGTATACATAATAATATGCTGATTATAGAAGATGCAAACTTGCTCAATACAACAAATATTCAATCTACAACTTATATTTCTTTATTAAGATATGAATTCAACATACAATCTTGCTATTAAAGGCCAAGACTCTTGGCATTACAACATATGCATCCACTACAATTTCTGAGTACAATGGCTGCCACAAATACTAACTGAAATATGACTATAAATGAATTATAAATAATGCAAAGAACCTGGTATGGAGGTGTCCAAAGATGGAGATGGTGTAGCAATAAAAATCAGACCCAAGTATGCCTTCCCCAAGTCAAATCGATGCCACCTAGCAGTCACCCCTGTTTTGAAGCAAATGAATATTATAAAATAATTTGCAGCTTCTTTGGCTCTTTTCATGCACCACAAACTCTTGTCAAGACCCAAGGATTGGAGCGGCCAAACTAGGAGGAATCAATGCAAGTAGAGACCTCCTTGAGTGAAATCACGGTCTTCAATGGCTGCTCAATATGACTGTAATTAAATATATCAAACCTCTACAAATATATATCAGACTTCAACAATCCTCCAAAAAGTCTTCTATGCTACCAATTGATGCAAAGATGATGCCACTAATCATCTCTAATCACAAATGCAAAATGTCCTTAGCAAATTTGGCCTATGGCCACCAATGAAGCATAATTAAAAAAATTGAAGTATCTTTCTCTCAGCTACAACCGTTTAGAGGATCTTTCACCACCTCAGTTATGCCAATTAAAGAGAGCTTTCATTCTCAATGATTGAATGTAGAAACTACAAAAACCATAGGATCCACAATAAATTCAATCAAATGTTAATATCAAAATACCTAGATGATCAAAATTGAGCCCTTAATATCCTCTTATACTTTTCTAGAAAGAGGCCACACACTTTTCTTACCAATGTGGGATAAAAGATATATTTTATATTTTGCACTTTATTATAATATTAGAATATAACTTCATAAATTGCAAACAATTGGTTTCCCAACATCTGGATAACACATTATGTTTTCCAACAATATGTTTTCCAACATGTTATGTTTTCCAACAAGTTATGTTTTCCAACATGTTATGTTTTCCAACACGTTATGTTTTCCAACAATATTTTTTCTAACACGTTATGTTTTCCAACATTTAGCATAACATAGGAAACCCCCTTATAACTATTCAATCTAGGAGAATAAGCCAACCATTGACTAGGTAACTACCTCCAAAAGACCTAATCAAGCTCCTTAGCCTAGGAGAGTCAAGAATAGGCTAAACCGTCTGCAAAATTATGCTCATGAAAATGGGGACATTACAGTCCACCCTCCCTAAAATTGCTTGTCCCCAAGCAATCTCAGCAACAAAGAAAACTCTATCCCACTTGGATCCCAAGGGGAGATATGTGTAATGCCCCTGATATCACTAAACAACTCCTGTAACACCAACACAACTAACTAAACCCGCTGAATCAACTCAATCCCAAAACTGTGATGGTGAATCTAATTCAACCACATTGTTGGAAAGCCAATACCTATCACTTCCCATTGTGCCAACTCTAATACCCCTTATCTCTGAAATGTAGCAAGTCTCCAAATCATGAGAGAAAAAAGTAGAAGACCTCAAAATGCAATCGAGATGATACTCCTCTAACTGAGCCAAGGGAAATACCGAATAGTCATGTGTACTCCCTCTTGTACTAGTAGTATCTGAAGAAGACTCAGCAGTCATGTTATCAAGACCTCCCTTGGGAAGCAACTACAATTTCCCTGACTTATGATCAGAAATGGGAAGAATACCATCAAAAATTCCATCTACTCCCTGGAAAGAGGCTAGACCAACACCAACATCCAATGTGCAAGTCCTAGAAGAAATCATCTCCTCCTGATAAGGCTATCCCAACTCAAACTCACCATCAGGTGTCATAGGAGTATGATCCTCAAAAGGAAGCAACTCGAAAGTCCACTCATATTTGCTTCCAATCTCTACGCAAGGTAAGCTATCACACAAGTTTTCCATCACATGTTTTGTTGAACTATGCATCTAAAATGAATCATATACATGAGGATCAAATGAAAAAATGTACGCACTCCCCACCATGTATACCTCTGAAATATCCTTCGTGAGCTCTGTTTGGAATCTTGATGCACTAGAAAGATCCCAAACACTATGATTAACACTCAACCTTGAACTAGCATCAAGAGTGTGATCGACTTCCAATTCAAAGAGTGGATTATCATAGGTCGAACCACTATCAAACTCAAATAACAAATTATTCACAATCTACACAATCATTTTGTTCTTATCTGAATCATCCATCTTTGAGTCCCTAGAACAGTAAATTGAATCATACTCTTGAACTGGCTCAATTGACTACCGATCATAAACAGTTGCATGGGATGAAATGATTGATTTGCTTCTAGGAGAAGGAAACAAATCAACATAAGAACCGATCTCCCAACTAGATGATACTTTGCATATCTCTTGTGAAGAAGATGAAGTAGTGTCGTGTTTTGTCACACAGCGTTTTGGAGAATCAACTACTATGTCACAAGAGTTATCAATAACCTACCCTGCATAATCTATCATGGGACTATCCTCGGGAGAACCTGGTGCAACATGTGGTTCTCTGCAACTTTCAACCAATGCACTCATCCCATCTATATCAACTGCACCTATAGCTATGATTGATGTAATCACATTCTCAACTTGCTCACAACCACAATCCATGGATATACGCTCCTCACCAACTACTTCCATAGAAAGTTGAGCTAAAACTGTAGATGGTGAAGACTGTGCCAAACTCAACTCCACAGTAAGCTCCTCTATTTGTGACTATGAATATTGAAGGGCCAACTAGGTGCTCTTCAATGAGTCCATAGTCACCTCAAGCTCATGAGTGAGCTCGTCAACCTCCTCTTCCTTTCCCTTTAGTGCATCATAACAAGTACAATCCCGCTCAAGAAGATAGTCCCTATCTGCAAGTAACTGTAAATAATTTTGTTTCATTATCCCAATAGCTTCTCAAAGTGTATAAACTTTGGAAGGGAAAGACCACTATCAGGGTGCTCATCTATCACGAGAGTACTCCCACCATAAGTTTCCAACATCTGACAAGCTACATCAAAATTTTCTAATACTGTAGCAATCATATCACCACTAACCTTCAACTTCCCAGTCAGATGATGATACCCCTTGGTGCAGGAGCACCTAGGAAGCATTAGGTAGCACTAGGAAAATTTGTGAGCCTAGGATGAAATTTTGTGGTTTTAATGCTTTGAGGTCATGTTGACCATTTAGTTTTGAGTTAGAGGTGTTAGAATATGTTAGGAAGGTTGATCTGAAGCTCATGGTAGAATGGATGAGTTTGGCAACTTGTTTCCACTAGGATTCACTAGAAATTGGAAATAAAGCCCAAAATGTTACATGTGTGCAATTTTGGCCTAATGTGGTGGTTATGTCTAACCAAGGGGAGAAGTAACCACTTTATGAACCTTTAAAAGGTGTGCCTCGACCAAGTCTAGAGGTTAGAATCATTTGAGTTTGTAATCAGCTTAAGAACAAGAAAACAATGATATTTTGATTGTGCATTTCCTGTTTTTATTTTTGTTATTGAATTAGTAGGTTAATGGATTGATCATGGAATTTTGTATAGATTATAATGTAGTGAAAAAAAATTCCAAGCACTGTTGGAACAGTAGATAGAAGGTTATTCATTCTCAAGTTATCTTGTAAATACTATGTTCTTTCTTTATTTGTTGTTTTGACTGGTAGACTGTGAAAAATGGGGTTTTAGTTCACATTACCACTGTACCTGGGGTACGGGCTTGTTGGAAATGTGGCTAATCTCCATGTCTATAAATAGGTTAGGGTTAGGAGTCTATAGGAGTCAATGTATCATGGAAAAATTCTTCTCCTAGGCGAGCTTGACAGTGCCCGGTTAGGAAAGACAGTGAGAGTAAAGCACTTGGTTTGCAGGAGTTGACCTTTCCCTATCAAGTCACGGTGTGGAGAGACAAATAGATGCCTTCCAAAGGCTTGGCATGAAGGAAGAGGTTTCACCAGTCCATTTGGTGATTGAAATAAGCTGACAGTTCACTGTGTGGTCAGGAAATGGCCTAAAAAAGCCCTAATTCTTACTAAATGAGGGTTACGCCTGTGTACGGATAGTGAAGGCCTATAACCTCAAAATTCTTTGAGAGGTAGGAAAATGAACCAGGATCCCCATGGGAAGATTGTGATGTTCTTTAGAGAGATTGGAGATTGAGCCTATTTTCTCAGGTTAGGAGACCTAATTGGGGCTCAAGGGCTAGTAGCCTTTCTAACCCTAAATGAGGGTTTAATGATAGCGATGGAAAGATGGAGCTTGGAGAGCCTACAAGAACACTAGGAGGAAGGTCTTGAAGCCATGGGAGACATCACACACCCCTACAATGAATTGGTGAAGGATGGAGATTTAGTTAGCCTTTAGGAAGATTGAGGGCTAAGGAGAGTCTGGTAGAGAGAGCACCAAGATTGGCTTGGTTAGGGAAATGGAGATGATAGTAGGGTTGGCCAGGAGAACCAGGGGTGCCTAACAAGCATTAGGGACTATAGGTTAAGGTGGTGGAGAGTGACACCAAAGGGGTTTGCCAAGGTGAGACCCAGAGCATGGAATGGTGCGTGTTCCACCCAACCCTACCCTATCAGATTGGTATCAGAGCAAGTAAAAGATTTGGGATAGAATCTTGTATGTTTGAGGTTGAGTCTAGTGATTCTTCCATCATGGTGACAAATGCAGAGCTGGACAAGATGGTTGAAAGACAGGAGGAAGACAATAGGCTATTGAGGGAAAGAATAGAACAACTTGAACAAGCATTGAGTAATGTACAGTTGGAAGGAAGAGAACCCAAGAAAGAAGAGGTTGCAGAGGAAGACAAGGTCCCTTAACCTGACCCTGTTCTGCAAGAGGAGCCTTTCTTGAAGGAATTGAAGGCTTTGAGTGGAAAGGCACTTGAAGGCATACCACTGTTTAGTGGGAAAATGGAAGCTGATCTAGTCATGGATTGGATAGAGGGAATGGAAAACCATTTTGAATGTGATGGAGTCACTGAAGCTCGGAAAGTAAAGGTGGCTAAATCAAGATTGAGAGGATCAGCCTTGACATGGTGGAAGTTCATTTAGACAAAGAGGGAAAAGGAAGGCAAGTAGCCTATCTCTACTTGGAAGGGAATGGTTGCCAAAGTAAGAGAATCCTACATGCCTGATGATTATGAGATTCAGTTACACAAGAAGAGACAAAGCCTAAGGCAGAAAGACCAAGATGTGAATACCTACACAGAGGAGTTCCAAAAACTTTGTATGAGGTCTAATGTTTCAGAAGATGAAAGCCTCAAGGTGGCTAGGTATCTTAATGGCTTGAAATGGAACATTCAAGAGGAGATGGCTCTTTTAAGTCCTAAGACAGTGCACCAATGTTATCAACTAGCTATCAAGATTGAGGAAAGAAACAAGAGGAAGCAAGACTAGGCTTCTAAGGGCAGAGGCAAAGGCAGAGATCAAAGAGATCAAAGAGGATAGTGAGGTGGCTACCAAGGTAGAGGCAATGACCAAAGAAACCAAGGAGAGTTCAAATCCACAGATCATGGCAATGAAACACCTTCTAGAGGAGGGTATAACAGAGGTAGAGGTTCTCAAGGAGGATCCACTAGAGGAAGAGGAGCAGGCAGGAGCAATTCATACTTTGCAAACATGAAATGCTACCATTGTGGTCAAGTTGGACATCCAACTTATAGGTGCCCGGAGAAAGCATCTTCATCAAGCATTGAGAAGAGAGTGGCATATGCACAAGAGGACAATATGAGTGTTAAAACACCAGAGGTCAGTCATATTGAATCAGAAGTAGGGGAGAATCTGATGTTCAGTAGAGTTTTGATCAGACAACCAGTCAAGGAAGAGCCAAAACAAAGGAGAGCTCTATTTAGAGTAAGGTGTAAGATACTTGGTAAAGTATGCAAGGTCATAGTAGATTCAGGTTCAACAGATAATATCATCTTAGAGGATGCAATAATGAAACTGAAATTGGAAAAGGTACCCCACACTAACCCCTACAAGGTAACATGGCTCAACAAAGGGAAAAGTGTTTTAGTGAATGAGCAAGTAATGGTGGAGTTTTCCATTGGAGGGTACAAGGACAAGTTATTTTGTGATGTGTTACCCATGGATGCCTGCCACCTACTATTGGGAAGACCATGGCAATATGACAGAGGTGCCATATATGATGGGAAAGAGAACACCATCTCATTCAAGAAGGATGGGAAGATTTTCAAGTTGCAGTCACTGTCACAAGAAGAAGAGGGATAGTCAAAGACACCAAGTGTCATGTTGAGTAGTGGGAAGGAGTTCCTTAACAACCTACATCAAGGGGGTGAAGGATATGTGGTTATGTTACAACCTAAAGAAGAAGACAAGGCAGAAAAGACAGTCATACCCGGAGCAGTCCTAAATTTGTTGGATCAATTCAAGGACATTGTAAGTGATGGTGCACATGTGACTCTACCACCAAAGAGAGCCATAAGTCATCAAATTGACTTCATACCTGGAGCCTCATTGCCTAACAAAGCAGCTTATAAGCTTACACCGGATCAAAATCTAGAGGTAGCTAGGCAAGTACAAGAGTTTTTGGATCAGGGATTGATTCAAAAGAGCATCAGCCCATGTGTAGTACCAGTGGTTTTAGCATCCAAGAAAGGAGGTAAGTGGAGACTTTGTACTGACTTTAGAGCTATAAATAGAATTACAATCAGATATAGATTCCCTATCTCTAGGATTGAAGATTTAATGGATTGTCTTGGAGGAGCTCAGTATTTCACCAAGTTGGATCTCAAGAGTTGATACCATCAAATCAGAATCAAGGATGGAGATGAGTGGAAGACAAATTTTAAGACAAATAATGGGTTTTATGAGTGGAGAGTTATGCCATTTGGCCTCTTAAATGCCCCTAGTACATTCATGAGACTCATGAATGAAGTACTCAAAGACTTTATAGGGATATTTGTAGTGGTATATCTTGATGATATACTCATTTTTAGCAAGACAGCAGAAGAACACCTAAAACATGTGGAAATGGTTCTTAGTAGGTTACAAGAGGAGAAGTTGGCAATCAATCTAGAGAAGTGTGAGTTCTTTAAGCAAGAGCTTGTATATTTTGGTTTTGTAGTGTCCAAAGGAACATTGAAGATGGATCCAAGTAAGGTGGAAATCATCCTAAACTGGCCTACACCAACCACAGGAACAGAGGTAAGAAGTTTCCATGGATTGGCTCAGTTTTATAGGAAGTTTATAAGAAACTTTAGTGGAATATGTGCACCAGTCCTAGATACAATCAAGTGTGGTTTAAAAACTAAGTTTAAATGGACTCAAGAAGCTAAGAAATGGTTTGAGAAACTGAAACAAGAAGTGGCAACTCAACCTATTCTCTTGTTACCTAGCTTTGACAAGTTGTTCACTGTTGAATGTGATGCAAGTGGAGTGGTAGTAGGAGGAGTGCTAAGTCAAGAGGGCAGGCCTGTGGCATTCTTTAGTGAGAAGCTTAACGAAGCTAAACAAAAGTATTCAACCTATGACTTATAACTTTATGCTTTGGTTCAGTCACTTAGGAAATGGAGGCATTACCTTCTACCCAAGGAGTTTGTAGTTTTTACTGACAATCAGGTACTTAGCTATATCACCACTCAAGAGAAGTTGAGTAATAGGCATTTGAAATGGATGGAATACATCCAAGCCTTTACTTTTACCATCAAGCACAAGAAAGGACAAATGAACAAGGTGGCAGATGCACTAAGCAGGAGATTGTTGACAGTGTAGGAGATACAACTCAAGAGCATTGGGATAGAGAGTTTCAAGGATCTCTATGGGGAAGATGAAGACTTCTCAGAGGCCTACAAGGTTTTTTTAGACTTTGAGAATCATTTTCATAGCCAATACTCTGAGTATACTTTGCAAAGTGGTTTGTTGTTCAAAGGAAATCAGTTATGTGTTCCAAGAGGGTCAATGAGGGAAAATCTCATTCAAGAAAAGCATAATGGAAGTCTTAGTGGACATTTTGGCATCAACAAGACTTTAGAACTAGTGCAAAGATTCTATTACTGGCCTAAGTTGGCAAGAGATGTTAGAAAGTATGTGGAACAATGTGTGGTGTGTATGAAAGCTAAAGGAGGAGCTAGTAATGTAGGTCTATATCAACCCCTACCAATTCCTAACAGACCATGGGAGTGTGTAAGCATGGATTTTGTGGTAGGCCTTCCTAAGACCAAGACTGGTTTTGACAGTATCTATGTAGTAGTGGACAGATTTAGCAAAATGAGTCATTTTATCCCTTGCAAAACTACTCATGATGCTAGTTACATAGCTCATCTCTTCTTCAAGGAAGTTGTAAGGATCCATGGATTTCCTTTGAGCATTGTTTCAGACAGGGATGTGAAGTTCATGAGTCATTTTTGGAAGACTCTATGGAATAGATTGGGTACCAACCTGTCATTTGGATTAGCTTACCATCCTCAGACCGATGGTCAAATAGAGGTGGTTAACAGGGTGCTTAGTAACCTTCTAAGGTGCCTAACTAAGGAGTATGGACAAACATGGGATATGGTTATCTCACAAGCTGAGTATGCTTACCATGATAGTGTGAACCGGACCACAGGGAAGAGTCCTTTTGAAGTTGTGTATGGGATGCACCTAAGAGGCATATGTGAGCTCAGAGATCTTGGAGCTATGGAACATAGAAGTGGACATGCAGAGGACTTCAGTCAAACCATGAAAGAGATTTAGGAGCAGGTGAAGAAGATAGTCACCGAGGCTACACAAAAGTTAAAGGAGAAGGCGGATTTGTCAAGGAAGGATGTGCAATTTGTAGTAGGAGACTATATCATGGTACATCTCAACAAATCCAGATTGCAGAAGGGTACATCAACCAAATTACATATGAAAAGGGTGGGACCATGCAAGGTGTTAGCCAAGTATGGGAATAATGCATACAAGGTGGAGTTACCTGCAGATTTAGGGATTTCACTAGTGTTCAATGTAGTTGATTTGATCAAGTACAAGGGATCAGTCAATGAAGTGGATCAAAATAGTAAGGAGATCTTCAAGGACATTAGCAATATATCCTTACCTAATCAAGATAAGCCTCAGGTAGAGAAGATCTTGGAGTCAAGAGTGAAGAAGGCTACAAGGCACAAGGTATACATGGAGCACCTTATCAAGTGGAAGAACAAGCATGAATCAAAAGCAACATGGGTACAAGAAGATCAGTTCAAGAAGCTTGGTATTGACCTATCATTGATCTCTCCTTCCATTCCTTAGTGTTTTGGGCTGAGAGGGGGAGAATGGTGCAGGAGCACCTAGGAAGCATTAGGTAGCACTAGGCAAATTTGTGAGCCTAGGATGAAATTTTGTGGTTTTAATGCTTTGAGGTCATGTTGACCATTTAGTTTTGAGTTAGAGGTGTTAGAACATGTTAGGAAGGTTGATCTAAAGCTCATGGTAGAATGGATGAGTTTGGCAACTTGTTTCCACTAGGATTCACTAGAAATTGGAAATAAAGCCCAAAATGTTCAATGTGTGTAATTTTGGCCTAATGTGGTGGTTATGTCTAACCAAGGGGAGAAGTAACCACTTTATGAACCTTTAAAAGGTGTGCCTCGACCAGGTCCAGAGGTTGGAATCATTTGAGTTTGTAATCAGCTTGAGAACAAGAAAACAATGATATTTTGAGTGTGCATTTCCTGTTTTTATTTCTGTTATTGAATTAGTAGGTCAATGGATTGATCGTGGAATTTTGTATAGATTAGAATGTAGTGAAATTTTTTTCCAAGCACTGTTGGAACAGTAGATAGCAGGTTATTCGTTCTCAAGTTATCTTGTAAATACTGTGTTCTTTCTTTATTTGTTGTTTTGACTGGTAGACTATGAAAAATGGGGTTTTAGTTTGCATTACCACTGTACCTGGAGTACGGGCTTGTTGGAAATGTGGCTAAGATCCATGTCTGTAAATAGGTTAGGGTTAGGAGTTTGTAGGAGTCAATGTATCATGGAAAAAGTCTTCTCCTAGGCGAGCTTGACAGTGCCCGGTTAGGAAAGACAATGAGAGTAAAGCACTTGGTTTGCAGGGGTTGACCTTTCCCTATCAAGTCACGGTGTGGAGAGGTAGATAGATGCCTTACAAAGGCTTGGCATGAAGGAATAGGTTTCACTAGTCCATTTGGTGATTGAAATAAGCTGACAGTTCACTATGTGGTCAGGAAATGGCCTAAAAAAGCCCTAATTCTTACTAAATGAGGGTTACACCTGTGTACGGACAGTGAAGGCCTATAACCTCAAAATTATTTGAGAGGTAGGAAAATGAACCAAGATCCCCATGGGAAGATTGTGTTGTTCTTTAGAGAGATTGGAGATTGAGCCTATTTTCTCGAGTTAGGGGACCTAATTGGGGCTCAAGGGCTAGTAGCCTTTCTAACCCTAAATGAGGGTTTGATGATAGCTATGGAAAGATGGAGCTTGGAGAGCCTACAAGAACACTAGGAGGAAGGTCTTGAAGCCATGGGAGACATCACACACCCCTGCAACGAATTGGTGAAGGATGGAGATTTAGTTAGCCTTTAGGAAGATTGAGGGCTAAGGAGAGTCTGGTAGAGAGAGCACCAAGATTTGCTTGGTTAGGGAAATGGAGATGATAGTAGGGTTAGCCAGGAGAACCAGGGGTGCCTAAAAAGCATTAGGGCCTATAGGTTAAGGTGGTGGAGAGTGACACCAAAGGGGTTTTCCAAGGTGAGACCCAGAGCATGGAATGGTGAGTGTTCCACCCAACCCTACCCTATCACCCCTATGACTCATTATTTCCAGCTAAAACCACACTATGGTATGAGGCTGAATTAACATCACTCACCTCATGCTCAACAACATCATGTGTGTTATCATCAGTGCACACATCAACATCTAAGGTACTTCTGCTATGTACCTTCAAAAGACATTGTAGAAGCAATATCTTCACACACTTCTTCTATAGTAATTGCATATCCATCCAAAGCATTACCCTAAGATTCCTTTCCATCAAATGTATTTTATGTTTTTTTTTCTAAGGTCTGATTTGGAAAATCAAACTCTTCATGACATGAATCCACATTACGCAATGCATCATGAGTACCCAATTCTTGAGTCCCCTCATGTGACAACTCAATAGAATCATTTTGTACATCTAAAGTCACTGTTGTCTCAAAGTGATGCAAATTTTTATCATTGTTTTCATGAAAATTAGAACTGTTAGCAGTGTTGATAGCAACTTTTGGAATACTGTGAATATCATTTTGTGGCTTCATCATACTACTATCATGTTGTAAAATTTCCTTGTCAATAACCACTTTAGTTTCAACATGATCTATGCCAACATTTAAAGTAGAAGCCTCATGAGAAGCCTCTTGCAAGGATAATGTAGATAGATCATTACCTAAAGTTGTCCCAATGTTTCCTTGAGTCAAATTAGCATGTCTATCATATTCATCATTTAAATTTCTGCATACTTTATCGGAACTTGAAGACACCACATTATTCTCATTCCGAGCTGCATCAACCTTATGTGTAGATTCCCTATCCATTTCATGTGGAAAAAAATCATGGGATATAGTTTGGTATTTCTTCCTCTCAAACTCGGTTTTATGGCAAAGACTTGGTTGTAAGTCTATGAAACTCTTGAAGGAAAAGTTCTTAATTTTTTTAGGAAGAGTGTTATACTCCTCAAACATGCTAATCACTTCTTTGTTTTGTTGTGTTGGACCTTTGCTGGTAGGAATGGAATTGGATCCTTTAGATAGTCTAAACTTTGTAAGAGTTTTCTCTAAACGTAGCAACTCTCGACTAAGCTTGTATTCAAATTCTCCCAATGCCTGTTTACCACTAAACAATTTTTCCATGAAGCCCATTTTTGCTAACCAAACTGAAAAAAATTCCAACTGACTTGTGCATGGATGATTTTCCTACCAAATGAATGCAATCAACACCTAACAGGGTTGTAGGAAACCACTCTGATACCATTGTAATATCCCTTGCTACTTCTGATCTAGATTTTTTCTCTCAAGGAATATCTTAAGGGTTACCAAAATGCAAAACGAAGATCTTGGTTACTATGACCTTCTAACACTTTAGGATTTTTCACCTAAAGGAGAGGGAATAGACCAAAATTTCAATTTTTACACTTTTTAAACCACTATAGAAATTCCTTACAAATTCTGACCTTAGTTTGCCTCAAGGAATATTGTCAAACACTTTCCCAACAACCCCTTAACTTGCTGATTTGTAGTTTTCAGTTTGCTTGCTAGTCTTCCAACGTTTACAAATAAGTTTAAATGCTTGCAAAACAACTCTATAGTGTTTAGGAAAATATCTATGATGACAATGCAATTCTTTTTTACTTAATGAATGTCATACATGAACATCTACATAAGAAATGTGTACCTACAACCAAGTAGCATTTTTACAAACACTTGGCATACATACTAATATGTTGATTATAGAAGATGCAAACTTGCTCAATACAAAAAACACTCAATCCACAACTTATATTTCCTTATTAAGATATGAAGTCTACATACAATGCTACTACTAAAGGCCAAGACTCTTGGCATTATAACATATGCATCCACTACAATTTCTGAGTACAATGGATGCCACAAATACTAACTGAAATATGACTATAAATGAATTACAAATAATGCAAAGAACCTAGTATGGAGGCATCCAAAGATGGAGATGGTGTAGCAATAAAAATCAAACCCAATTATTCCTTCCCCAAGTCAAATTGATGCCACCTAGCAGCCACCCTTGTTCTGAAGCAAATGACTATTATAAAATAATTTGTAGCTTCTTTGGCTCCTTTCATGCACCACAAACTCTCATCAAGACCCAAGGATTGGAGTGCCCAAACTAGAAGGAGGAATCGATGCAAGTAGAGACCTCCATGAGTGAATTGTGGTCTTCAATGGCTGCTCAATATGACTGTAATTATATATTAGACCTCTGCAAATATATATCATATTTCAACAATCCTCCAAAAAGTCTTCTATGCTACCAATTGATGCAAAGATGATGCCACTAATGATCTCTAATCACAAATAAAAAAATTCCTCAACAAATTTGGCCTATGGCCACCAATGAAGCATAATGAGAAAGACTGAAGTATCTTTCTCTCACCTGCAACCCTTCCGAGGATCTTTCACCACCTCAGTTATGCCAATCAAAGAGAGCTTTTTTTCTCAATGATCAAATGTAGAAACTGCAAAAACCATAGGCTCCACAATAAACTCAATCAAATTTCAACATCAAAATACCTGGATGATCAAAATTGAGCCCTTAATATCCTTTTATACTTTTCTAGAAAGAGCCCACACACTTTTCTTGCCAATGTGGGATAAAAGATATATTTTATATTCTGTACTTTATTATACTATTAGAATGAAACTTCATAAAGTGAAAAAAATCGGTTTCCCAACATCTAGATAAGGGTATGTGCAGGATCATGATGGGCCAAAAAGTGGCGATGTGAAAAACGTTGTGTTTTGCATTGACCAAAAAATGCGAAAATCCCAAGTTGACTTTTTTCTGGCTTGGGTATCAGTACATTGCTCCAAAGCAATGCCCAAGGCAAGATTTACATATTGGATATATGATCCAAATCGGATATCCAATTTGAATCGGGTATAAATACATATCAACGACCTTTTAAAATCATTTGAAGCATTTTAAAGAGCTGAGAGCACATAGTGAGAGTGACGTTTGGATATCAAATATCCAATTTAATAGATATTTGATTTCTAGGGTAAGATTTTGGTTTTTTTTTTTTGTTTTAATCAATTTTTCTATTAGTTTTGTATAATCTGAAGTAGTTTTTTATGGATTTTTATTTAAAAAGTAGGGTTTTTTTATTAATTTTTATTAAAAACTAGAGTTTACAATGGATTTTTATTAAAAACTAATTTTTTATGGATTTATATTAAAAACTAGTGTTGTTTATGGATTTTTATTAAAAGCTAGAGTTTGTTATGGATTTTTGTTAAAAAGTAGGGTTTTTTTTGGATTTTTATTAAAAACTAGGGTTTTTTTACAATAATTTTATTTATATTGTGTAATTTCAATTAGATTAATTAGTTTTTAACTTTAATCAGGTATTATGGTTGAGAATGAAAATGCACAAATGCCAAACACTCCACCACCTCTGTGCCCATCAATTGAAGACTTAATTGGTGAAAAAATGGAGCAATTGAGGGGCATTTGTGATTTTTATAAGATAATCCCTCGATTATCCCATATGACAAACACATTGAAGGAAACAATTAAAAATATAGAAACCCTCTCCACCCAACATAATGCCTTTCTTTCGTGGCAAGAAACCATGAGGGAATATTACTCCTATGGATTGTCTTACGATGATGTGAAAGATCTCCAAATAACAAAAGCCTAAAAAGCCTCTTTATTTGTTAACCCCCACACTAATTTTCTAGTTAATGTTAATAAGCCAAAACTTTCTATAAAATGGTGCATGAATAAGGACATTGTAGATAACTTTTGGAATCGTTGGTGTATGGTTTTTGATAAGCCACCCAACAACAATAGTGATATACCATTTTACTTTATTAAAAAATTATACGTTGAGTTTGTGTTAGGGCATCATGTCAATTACTTTGACATTAAACCCTTCCAGGGCATCGGTGGAGGTATGCCCCAGGATAGACCAGGGGTAGTTAGAGTAGTCTAGCACCCATATGTTCCCCCTCCTCCCCTTCCTCTGCCACCTCCAGTACATCATCTAGATATTATTGAGGATGCAACCACATAGACTATTCAGGCTATTCACTCTTTGAGTGGTCTTTTGGTTTCCCATACTTCTAGAGTAGCTCAACCACAATCTGGTGATGTTGGCGATGGATCGAGTGCTACTGCAACATCCTCCTCAGGTCCACATATTTGTGTGCCACATACTTGCACTATGTGCCACCAAATATGCTTGGGTCCTCTTGTATAGCTTGTTGAGAATCCCTTGGACACTTCTAATTATGACATCCATGATGTGGACATTATAGGAGATCAAACGCAGGGGAGTGGAGCGCACCCTATAGAGTCCTCTCCTACTAGAGAGGGAAATGTTGGAATAGTTACACAGGTAAGATTTAAGTTATAAATTCATAGCTTGCATTTGTTTTTAAATTAATATTAATAAGAGATAGTATCAAGTACTAATATTTATTTACATGGTCTATTTAACAATTGATGTCTGAGGAGGAGCTCACATAGGTGACTGATAGCACTCTTAGGGCCATTTCATTTGGCCTTGACATGCACACAGTATATATTTTCACACTCAATCGTTTACATTTTTTAATTATATACTTGCTTGTCATTTGAATTGTCATTAATAAAATTATATATTAACTTATACATTTATCTTATTTTCCTCTTGTAGGGAACAACTAGTGCGAGCAAGGTGCAGCGTTGTCCAGACTATGAAGGCACAATGTTAGATAAGGGAAAGGTAATTGAACTCAAATTTGATTGAATTAAGATTTTTAAGATCTTATATTGATTATACATACATCGACATAGATTGGTAGTTTCATATGTAATTTTCATTTTTATGTACACGAAGTTATGATCTATACATCGTTGTTGAAAAGTGTCACAATGCCTGAAGGAGTAGGTATCTGAACACCTCAAGGAGTAGGTGTTGAAACACCTCAAGGAGGAGGTGTTGAAACACTTGAAGGAGATAAAGAAAAAGATCATCCTAAAGAGGTATGTGTTTATTTTATTTTGTGTTTGGTAAATATGTTCCTATTACCGACAATTGTATGCTAACTTGAATCAATTTTATATTTTTTTTCACATATATAGATTGACATTTCAAAAGTTGGTTTGGTTGGTTCTTTGAGAGGGGCATATTCTAGGACTCTTGACCCTTTGAAGAGACGTATATTTCAGGTAATCAATATTTCAATTTTATAGTTCAATTATAATTTAATGTATATTAATTTTGATGTTAATTATTCGATTTTAAATTATATAGTATAACTAATCTCAATTGTGGTTTGAATTTTTCTTGTTCAGCTACCTTTAGAGCCAAAGCGTGCTTCAAAGAGGCTCCATTTTGATGATCCACCAATAATTTAGTATGAGAGAGACATTTTTGCAGCTAAATTTTGAATAGATATTGAGATGGCATATGCCATATTTTGTAAAACTTTGTTTGAGTTGGAGTTGATGCCATTTTTGTATATGGACATACACTTGATTATTGGATAAATTGATATATAGAAGTTGACAATCAAAATTTAATTTGTTCCTCATGTGCATGATTGAACTCTTTGAAAATTTAATCTTGAGCAATGGTTAAATATCAATGTACAATAGCATAAAAAAGAATGGTTATATTATGTAGTTTATACTCATATCGTTGATTACATTGCATTGCACATCTTTCAAACTCAAAGCATTACTTCACATTGCATAATTAACAACTAGATGTTGATAGATGAAAAAATTTCAATTACAATATAGTTTTTACAAAGTCAACCTAAGCAATTATGCAATTACTTCACATTGCATAACTAATAACTAGGAGCAATTGTCAATTGCATTTTCTTGTCATGGAATTCTATGAGACCACATTTCTTTGAGGGATTTTTTCAAACAGTTCACTACCTTGCCTATGCTACCACATTTTTCATACATGTCTCCCAAATATTTTTATCAAACAGTTCACTGGCTTGTTAATGCTATGGCTAAAAGGCTAAAACAAGTGCTTTCAAACAAGTTATGGATGCTTGGAAAAATTCTATCGAAACATAATAGGAAACAATAGCATAGACAAGGCAATGAGCTATTTGAAAAATGCCTCAAAGAAATGAGGTCTCATGGTGACGGAATGCCATGACAATCAAAAGCAATTTTGATTCTCATGGCATTCCATCACCATGAGACCTCATTTATTTGAGGATTTTTTTGAAACAATTGACTACCTTGTTGATTGTCATGGCATTCCATCACCATGATACCTCATTTCATTGAGGCATTTTTTCAAACAGTTCACTGCCTTGTCTATGCTACCACATTTTTCATACATGTCTATCAAAGCATTCTATCAAAAATTTAATTGTCTTGCTACTATGGCTAAAATCCTAAAACAAGTGGTTTAGAACAAGCTATGGATTCTTGGAAAGAATCTAACAAAGCATAATAGTAAGCAATAACATAGACAAGACAACGAATTGCTTAAAAAAAATGCCTCAAAGAAATGTGGTCTCATGATGAAGAAAATTGTTATAGATTGTCATGGCATTCCATCACCATGAGACCACATTTTTTTGAGGCATTTCTTCAAACAGTTCATTGCCTTGTATATGCTACCACATTTTTTGTACATCTACCAAAGCATTTTATCAAACGGTTCACTACCTTGCTGCTATGGCTAAAAGCCTAAAACAGGTTCTTTCAAACAAGCTATATGGATGCTTGGAAAATGTTGTAGGAGCACCTTGGAAACAGAGGACTAGTTGATGGTTAGTTGATGCAACCAAGGATGGCAAACCACTCACTTTCACAATACAAGGGATTCCTAAACACCTTTCTCAAATTAACTCTCAGATCTCTTTAACAAATCTTGCAACTAATCATCATTCTAGACACCCATTTTAGTCCCCTTCAACATACTTCCAACTCACATAGGACTCCTTTGGAACAACTTTCACAAATCATGCAAACTACGTTGCTCAACCTAGCTAAATAGGCCAAATTTCCAAAGCAACCACCCTTGGAACACTTCACATACCCTAAAATTTGTTGTGAAAACACTCAACAAATAAAAAAACCTCAAATTTTCCCATTTATCCTCTGAAACTTGCCCTCTAAGACCCTATTCCACAAAACCCTCAAATTTCTCAAATTTGCCAAGGGTTTATTAAAAAAACTACTTGCAGAATTCCTTGACTTTACCACCAACTCCAACACCCTTGAATAACTCTGCACAAGCTTAAAAGAACAAGAAAAGTGACTGCCCTCAAACAATTCCCACTTTTACCCTCTCTAACCTCACTTTTTAATGCAAAAACACCCCAAATGCCATCTAGGGCATCACAAAAAATCATAATGTTGACCTCCCCTATACAAGAAATAATGCAAACATGTTTATCTATCCTAACTAAGCCTATCCACTGAGTTACATCATCATACAATGGGTGGAAGGCTTAAAACTCCATTTTAAATGCACTTAAACCCTTGGAACAGGGCTCACAGACCGACCTCCAGTAAAATGGGTTTTAAATGCACAAAAATGAATGAAATTACTTCAAACAAAGTTTGTGAAGAAGTTGACTCTACTACCCACCAGTTTCCATTAAAAAGAAAGCAACAAGCTATGGTCTCATGGCTTTTTTTGCACGAAAATTAGCGTTGGAGTTTGGTTGGAGGATGAAAACTACTTTTAAGGGAATAAATAAATCTTGTTCTAAAACTCATATGACCAAACCAACTATTCCATCACATCCATATGGGTACATTTAGGTTAGGTATGGTCTCCTTTTGCACCCAAACAGGCCGAAGCAATCTAAGCTATGCTCAATCAATGAAATCCCTTAAGAGTCCAAAGTGCAAAATGGAAGCAATCTTTGACGGAATCTTACTCGGAAACCGTGATGCCTAAAAATTTTTTGTCTAAGGCTACGAGATTGTGTTGGGCCCCTCTACAATGACCTCTTTTATTTTTTTCTATCTCGAAGGCTTTTTTCCATGGTGATGAGTTTTCTGTTGAGGGAAAAGTTGTTAGATGCAAGCACTGTAAAGTTGCAAAGTGGTGCAACTTTCATTCTGCAACTCATACGACCAAGTAGACTATTCCAACACGTCTGGATGGGTGCGTTTACACTAGGTATGGTCCTATTTTTCACCCAAAAATGTTGAATCACTTTGAACTACATTGGACCAGCGATTTCCCTTAAGAGTCCAAAGTGCTAAAAGACAACAATCTTTGAAGGGCTATTTCTTGGAAAATGTCATGCTTAGAGACTCTTTGTCTTAGGCTATGAGATCATGTTGGGACCATCTACAATAACCTCTCTCATTTTTTTCTATCTCAGAGGTGTTTTCTCATGGTGACAAGTTTTTAGTTGAGGGAAAAGTTTCCAAATGCAATTAGTGTAAAGTTGCAAAGTGGTGCAACTTTCATTCTGCAACTCGTACGACCGAACGGATTGTTCCAACACATTCGAATGGGTACGTTTATAGTAGGAATGGTCTAATTTTTCACCCAAATATCCGAATCACTCTGAGCTACATTGGACATACGATTTCCATTAAGAGTCCAAAGTGCTAAAAGGCAACAATCTTTGAAGGACTATTTCTCAGAAACTGTGATGCTTACAGACTCTCCGTTTGAGGCTATGGGATCGTGTTAGGACTATATACAATAACCTCTCTCATTTTTAGCTATCTCAGAGGTTTTTTCTCGTGGTGATGAGTTTTTCAGTTGAGGGAAAAGTTGTCAGATGCAAGCAGTGTAAAGTTGCAAAGTGGTGGAACTTTCATTCTAGAACTCGTACAACCAAACGGATTGTTCCAACATGTCCGTATGGGTAATTTTATGCTAGAGATGCTCCTCTTTTACACTCAAATATGTCGAATCACTTTGAACTCCATTGGACCGATGATTTCCCTTAAGAGTCCAAAGTGCTAAAAGGAAGCAATCTTTGAAGAGCTATTTCTCAGAAACTGTGACGCTTACAGACTCTTCATCTGAGGTTAAAAGATCATGTTGGGACCATCGACAATAATCTCTCTTGATTTTTTCTATCTTGGAGGCATTTTCCCGTGGTGACGAGTTTTCAGTTGAGGGAAAAGTTGCCAAATGCAAGCAATATAAAGTTGCAAAGTGGTGCAACTTTCATTTTGCAACTCGTACAACTAAACAGACTGTTCCAACATGTCCAGATGGGTACGTTTACGCTAGGGATGGTCTTATTTTGAACTCAAATATTTCAAATAACTCCAACCTACATTGGATCGGTGATTTCCCTTAAGAGTCCAAAGTGCTAAAAGGAAGCAATCTTTGAAGGGATATTTCTCAAAAACCGTGATGGGATATTTCTCAAAAACCGTGAAGCAAATGGATTGTTCCAACACATCTGGATGGGTACATTTACACTATGTATGGTCCTCTTTTGCACTCAAATACGCTAAATCACTCTGAGTTACATTGAACCAGCGATTTCCCTTAAGAGTCCAAAGTGTTAAAAGGCCATATCATCTATTGTATAGTCTGTAGCTCAATGGTATGGCCATGGTAGATGTTATTAGGACTGTATAATGTGGCTATGTGCATTTAAAGAGCTGGAAAGGCTTGTAGTTGAGTAGGTGAGTTGCCATGCATGGAAAAAATGAGTGAAGTTAGGTGAAAAATGGTGGTTACAACATGCTAATGTCAATGAAACATGGGGGCAACAATATTTAAGGTTGGATCAAGCTTGTGTAGGTCCTAATAGATGTGTTTGATGAGTTTATAGGGTGTGGAAAGGTTGGAAACATTGATTTCCTTAAAAACCTCATGAAAGTTGCTAAAAATGAGGGTTTGTTGAAATAGAGCTTTAGAAAGCGTATCTCACCCAAGTTTGGGTTTGAGGATCAAATTGGAGTTTGAATCATCTTTACTTGTAATTGTGTTGTTTAAAGCCACCTAGCTCTTGCATCAAAAAAATATTACCCAATCAACTTGAACATCATACACACCCAAATATCTTGTTTCCACTTTGCTAGATCAAAGACTCAATTACATTGGAAATGACCTTCACATGACCTTTTTACATTTTTTTTTGGAAAAAGTGGCAAGCCACTGTAATTTATTATATATCAATAGGAGATATTACAAAACCTGGTTCAAACGAGCATACCAACAGGAAAGAACCAGGAAGAAAACCTTCGGTTGTAGCTCGATTAAGTACAAAAATCTCTTATAGAATTGTCCCAATAACAGTAACAAAGCATACACCTGTATGAATATTTCAACCTATGAGTTTCCAAAATACAGACCCCTTTACATTTTAAACATACCCTTTATACAGTACCAGACATTTGAACTGTATTTCAAAAAACATCACTGGATATAGATTATGCCCATACAAAGGTATGACCTTTTTACATTGTTTCACATTTGAAAATTCAAATTTTACAAAATTTTCCTATTGGAGGCATTCAGGGCATAGTCTTCCAAAAGAGTAGTATGTTGACATTTTGGATTGACAAGCACTTGTACAAACCATCAAGGTAGCAGTTAAACTACATAGAATAGAAAAGATGCTTAGAATAAAATACGCTTAAAATAACAAATCTATATTATTGTAATCTGTCGCATACCTCTCTGAAAGGATCAGAGTTGCCTATTGTTGCAATAGGTCCATGATCAATTGTGCGAGGAATATCAGTAAAGTTGTCAAATGAGAAATTTATATTGTCACAATAGAAAAGATGCTTAGACTAACAAATCTATATTAATCTAAACAACTCGAATGATGATGAATTAGTAATGCAAAGTATAAAAGACGCTTAGAATAGCCAATCTATATTATTGTAATATGTCGCATACCTCTCCGAAGGGATCAGAGTTTCCTATTGTTGTAGCAGGTCCATGATCAATTGTGTTAGGAATATTGCAAAAGTTGTCAAATGAGAAATCTATATTGTCACAATAGAAAAGATGCTTAGACTAACAAATCTATATTAATCTAAACAACCTGAATGATGATGAATTGGTAATGCAAACTATAAAAGACGCTTAGAATAACCAATCTATATTATTGTAATTTTTTGCATACCTCTCTGAAAGGATCAGAGCTAGCTATTGTTGCAATAGGTCCATGATCAATCATGTCAAAAATATCACAAAAGTTGTCAAATGATAAATCTATACTGTCATAATAGAAAAAATGCTTAGACTAACAAATCTATATTAATCTAAACAACCTAAATGATAATGAATTGGTAATGCAAACTATAAAAGATGCTTAGAATAACCAATCTATATTATTCTAAATGACCTAATTGATGATGAGATGGTAATGCAAACTATAAAATACGCTTAGAATAACCAATCTATATTATTGTAATCCGACGCATACCTATTCAAAAGGATTAGAGTTGGCTATTGTTGCAGCAAGTCCATGATCAATCATGCCAAAAATATCACAAAAGTACATACAAAATATCACTATTAAAGACACTTGCATTGCAATTGTATAAAAAACATTAGTATTAAATAAAGAACACTAATGAACTTAAGCATAATGAACCTAAGCATTATACCTTCCATTCTTGAATATGCTATTCAAGTGTGCCCAAAAGGTCATCTCTTTGCTTAAGAGTATCCAATATTGCTTCATGATCAACATTACTAAGTTTCCATAGTTGTTTTGTCTTTGGTTTGGCATGATGCTTTAACAACGTAACATTTGTTGCTATAACAAGTTGTGAATACATGAGAATGGTTTTATGTTTCTCGTAGTCTTCAAATGCAAGTATGCCATTCTTTCTAATCATGTATGTTCACAACCAAGTTCCTACAACCACAACTGAACCTGTAGGATACAAGAACACATCATCATCTTCCATCAGTTGTGTTCACTTATGCTTTACTTGCACACATTGAGCCAACCAATAGTCTGATCTCTCTTGATTCCCCTGCAGTGCAATAGCTGCAAAAAACATGTCCTGGCTATAGTAGATCTGAAAGCCATTCGTAATCAACTAAACTTTCCATTGTGTCATTTGTCATGGATATTTTTTGAGATAAAGGAGTCAGATACTGTGGAACCCATGTATCCACCCACTCACTTGACTCGCATTGATCCCACTTGCACTAAATACAACTTTGACAAAAACAAGCCAACTCTTGTGTCCAAATGGTCCATGTGCTTGCATTTGAGCTTCAAAATGAATGTATCTTTGAAGAATATTTGATTGTATGAAAATCCAATTTTCCTCCTACTATACCCTCCTCAACCAACTAAATAATCTGTGCACTATTGAATCAAGTGTCCCTCCTTGTGACAATGTTGAACTACATCAATCAACAATAGAACATGCATAAATGAATTTTACTCCTGAAATATTCAATTTCTCCTTAACTAGAGCTCTCTTTACACATGCACCTAATCCATCATGCTCCCCTTTCCCATGCCCAGCTTCAAAAAAACTCCAAATATGAGGTACACCCCTCTCTACATGCAATCTACTCAACAAATAAAAAATACGAGCATTCTTGAATTAACCTATGCAATTATCTGACCAAATGAGATGTTGGCCCAGTGCTATATCATGCTCCTGTAACAACTCAAAAAAATTCTTGAAACAATGTTGGACATACTTGGATGAGTGAGATCTATCATCACTCATATAAAAAATGATACTCTTTGATTATCTTTTGATCCTCCTCTGTACTATCAAGTGCATGTTTAAATGTTATGTAGAAAAAAATAGCAATCTGAATGGAATTGTAATACTGAGATTGTACCTCATTTTGTGGTTGCAATGTGTAGTTTTCTACAAAATCAACCACTGATATAATAGTGCCAATCGAAAAAGAGTACTTACACATCCTGAATTTTTGATCCACCCACTAAGACCTATGACTATGCCTTGCATACTTGTAGAAAATATTGTCCTTAAAATCTGAAATAAAATCAGCAACACTACATTCTTTTGTAACCAACTTGCATCTAGAACCTTCACCTCCACTCTGCAAAGTACATTTGACTATCTCATATCTCTTTTTCTCAACAAGCTTCTTTCCAAATTCATGTTCAGAACCCTCATGAAAACATTGAACAAACTTTGACAAGACACCACATTGTGAGTACTTCACATTTAAACAATCATTTCTATAGAAAAAGCAAACATCATCTCTAGAACATAAAAATAGATCTAGCAAGTCCCTTGATGATTTTAGAAGATTCATTGCACCACACTCCTGCAACATTTCATTAGTATGCAAAGTAGAACGGATATAGCATAATAGTTCATGGTACATTGAAAACTCCACATGGTATTTGCAACAACAAGTATTACGAATTTTAAGAGGCACACAATAAAATGGCTTCAAACCTTAAAAATTTCTTTGCGAGATTTCCATATTTGGATGTGTTTCAATAAAAAAAATTGAACATTGTTTAGCTTGATTCCAAGAAATGTTTAGGATGCGGTGTACGGTCTCGATTTCCAATTCTTAACTTTAAAACATCCTTTGCATTGGGTGATACTCTAGAGTTATCATTCCGAAATTGTTGAATTACCTGCTTTACATTATCGGTTAGCTTCTTATCAACACATGGAAGCCTCCCGAAAAAATCCCATCTATCATTTTGAAGATGATCATCTATTCTTTCTCTTCTTGCAAGTGATCTATCCAAAGTTTTATGATTTATGTCAAAATCAATACAATTTTGTCGCATAAAGTGATCCTTTTTCAATTGATGGCTTACTAGGGTGATTGTAATAACTCTCCGAGCAGATCTCTTATCTTTTTCCTTATTATTTTTTACAATAGAATTGAGAGCATTAAAAATATTTTTGACAATAATAGAATTTTTTTCGGTCTTTTTGTTCACACAAATCTTCAATTTGGCTAGCAAAGGTCTCATCTTTTGCATCTTTGGAAATTGTACAAAAATATGGCATTGCTCGTTCAATGTCTTATCGCTAAGATATTGGTTGAAAAGTCTTGTATCCCACAACTGAACAGTTCATGTTGACCTCTTGCCTTCAAAATTGTTTATAATGTTCTCATCAATTTCAAGTAACCATTTAGGGGTTCTTGAAGGTCTTGAATTTGTAATATGTCTTTCTTCCACACAAGGTTCTTCATTTCTCATGTAATTTGGTGAAACATAATTTACACTTGGTTCAATATTATGTTCAACATCTTCAATTCCAACATTTTCACCTTGAACATTTTCAATATCAATTTGAATAATTTCATTCCCAATTTCAATATCATGTTCAACATCTTCAATTCCAACATTTTCACCTTGAACATTTTCATTATCAATTTCAATATTTTCATTCCCAATTTGAATATCATATTCAACATCTTCAATTCCAACATTTTCACCTTCAACATTTTCAATATCAATTTGAACATTTTCATTCCCAATTTCAATATCTTGTTCAACATTTTCATCTTGAACATATTTAATTTCCTCTTCACTTGAAAGACCATAGGGCTCAGGTTCACCAATATTTAACATACCTTGTCTTCTCTTCCTATGACCTTCTCTATCTCTTTGTCTATATGCTTCATTTTTTTCTTTTGTAAGCTTTCTCTTAATTTTTTTCTTCCGACGATTATTGCTCCCCATTATACCTCATAAAAGATGCTAAAAAATCATTGCTTATGACAAATTTGAGTAGAAGATGCTCCAAAAAGTTGATCTTTATCTCTTCCTATCTAAAACCACATGTTTTTCGCCTGCAAAGCTTGCAAACAAAATGTAGGCTCAGTTGGGATGCACAAAATGACCCACATGGGGTTTCTTTATGGCCCACAAATCCAATATCAGATAAAATTTGATATCTGATTTGAAAAACATTTTAATTTTTTTTGTAATGACAGGATTTTAGTGCTAAAAATTGGATATCTAATTTGTGCACACATAGACCTAAGAGTAATTAGGAGGTGAAGGGTGGGCAAGAGATAGAGAGAAGATGGTAAAGGGAAAGGGAGAGATATAGAGGGGGAGAGAGGGAAAGGGAGAGGCAAAGAGAGAGGGAGAGACAGAGAGAGAGGGGGGAAAGGGAGAGACAAAGACAAAGAAAAAGAGGGGGAGAGAATTAGGAGGGGGAAGGGAGAGAGGGAAAGGGAGAGAGAGAGAGAGAGGGAAAGGGGAGAGAGAGAGAGAGAGAGAGAGAGAAAGAGGGGAGAAAGAATTAGGAGGGGAAGGGAGAGGGTAAGAGGGGAAGAGGGAAGAGGGGGGGGGAGAGAGAGAGAGAGAGGGTAGAGGGTAGAGGGTTGACAATATAGGGTTGAGGGATTAATGGTTTAGGGTTAAGGGTAGAGGGGAGAGAGATAGAGGGAGTTAGTGAAAGATAGGGAGGGAGGAAGTGGGAGAGAGATAGATGGTAGAGGGAAGAGGGATTGAGGGATTGAGTGAGAGAGAGATAGACATACTTGAGAGAGAGATAGAGGGATACTTGAGAGATAGAGAGGAGGGAGTGGGAGAGAGATAAAGGAAGGGAGGGTTAATGGTAGATGGTAGAGGGTATAAGGGTTAAGGGTTTAGGGTTTAGGGTTAAGGGTAGATGGGAGAGAGATAGAGGGAGTGACTCTGAGAGAGAGACCTAAGAGAGGAGAGAGGCAGGAGTGGAGAGAGAGAGAGAGAGAGAGAGGTAGAGGTTAAGGGGTGGAGGGTTTATGGTTAAGGTAGAGGAGAGATAGAGAGAGGACCGAGAGATGCACCGAGAGAGGGAGAGGGTGTAACGAGGGAGAGACTTGAGAGAGAAAAGAGGATAGAGGGTAGAGGGTAGAGGTTTAGGGTTAAGAGTAGAGGAGAGAGATAGAGGGAGGACTTTGAGAGAGAGGCCTAAGAGAGGAGAGGGGTAGAGGAGAGAGAGAGAGAGAGGTTAAGGGTTAAGGGTAGAGGGTTTAAGGTTTTAGGTTTAGAATTTAGGGCCTAGGTTTAAGGGTTGGCGTGAGGGAGAGATAGAGAGAGCACTGAAAGAGAGACCGAGAGAGGAGAGGGGGTAGGAGGGAGAGACTTGAGAGAGAGAGCTGAGAGTAGAGGGTAGAGGGAGAGATGGGAGGGAGTCGTTGAAAGAGAGGAAGGAGGGAGGAGAGAGATAAGGAAGGAGGGTTAATGGTAGAGGGTAGATGGTTTAAGGGTTAAGAGTTTAGGCATAGGTTTAGGTAGAGGGCAGAGGCCAGGCTCTAAGGCTAAGGGCCTAGGGCTAAGGCATAGGGAGAGATCTAGATAGGAGTGAGTGAGTGAGTGAGAGACCCGAGAGGGAGAGGGGTGGAGGGAAAGACGGAGAGAGAGAGAGAGAACAGAGGGTAGAGGGTTTACATGTTTAATGCTTAGGTAGAGGAGAGAGATATAGACGTAAATGAAAGAGAGGGAGGGAGGAGTGGGAGAGAGATAGAGGTGAGGGTTGCAAGGGGAGAGGGAGGAGGGATAGAGGGTGAGGCAAAGGTTTTAGGGTTGTGGCCTAGGTAGGAGGGAGAGAGAGAGGCTAGAGGCTAGAGGGGAGAGAGATATAGAGGGAGTGACTCTAAGAGAGAGACATAAGAGAGGGAGAGGGGGTAGGAGGGAGAGAGAGAGAGAGGGTACAGGGTAGAGGGTTAAGGGTAGAGGGTTTAAGGGTTTAGGGTTTAAGGGTTAAGGGTAGAGGGGAGAGAGATAGAGGGAGTGACTGAGAGAGGGAGAGGAGGTACAAGGGAGAGACTTGAGAGAGAGAGAGAGGGAGAGAGATAGAGGGTATAGGGTTTAAGGGTTAAGGTTAGAGGGAGAGATATAGAGGGAAAGAGTGAGTGAGAGAGAGACCTGAGAGAGGGAGTGGGGATAGGAGGAAGAGACTTTAGAGAGAGAGTAGAGGGTAGAGGGTTTAAGGGTTAAGGTTTTAGGGTTTACATTTAAGGGTAGAGGGGAGAGAGATGGGATTCAATGAAAGAGAGGGAGGGAGGGAGTGGGAGAGAGATAGAGGGTAGAGGGTTAAGGGTAGAGGGGAGAGATAAGCAGAGTGATTGAGTGAGAGACTTGAGAGAGAGAGAGAGAGCAGAGGGTAGAGGGTTTAAGGGTTAAGGGTTTAGGGTTTAGGGTTAAGGGTTATAGAGGGGACAGAGATAGAGGGAGTCAGTGAAAGAGATGGAGGGAGGGAGTGGTAGAGAGATAAAGGGTTTAAGGGTTAAGGGTTTAGGGTGTAGGGTTAAGGGTAGAGGGGAGAGAGATAGAGGGAGTGATTGAAAGAGAGGGAGAGACCTGAGAGAGGGAGAGGGCCTATAGGAGGGAGAGAGAGAGAGGGTAGAGGGTTAAGGGTAGAGGCTAGAGGGTTTAAGGGCTTAGGGTTTAACGATTAAGAGTAGAGGGGAAAGAGATCAAGGAGGACTTTGAGAGAGAGACCCGAGAGAGAGGAGAGGGGCTAGGAGGGAGAGAGACTTGAGAGAGAGAGAGAGAGGAGTGGAGAGAGATAGAGGGTATATAGGGTTAATGGTAGAGGTAGAGGGTTTAAGGGTTTATAGTTTACAAGCTAAGGGTTTATTGTTTAGGCCAAGGGTGGAGGAGAGACATAGAGGGAGGGAGTGTGTGTGTGAGAGAGAGAGAGAGAGACCTGAGAGAGGAGAAGGGGTAGAGGGAGAGAGAGAGAGGGGTAGAGGCTTCTATGGTTTAGGGTCCATGTTAAGGGTAGAGGGAAAGAGATAGAGGAGTGACCTCAGAGACGTGACTTGAGAGAGGGAGAGGGGGTAGGATGGAGAGACTTGAGAGAGAGAGGGAGGATAGAGATAGAGGGGTACGTAGGCCTTAATGGTAGAGGGTAGAATGTTTAATGGTTTAAGGTTTAAGGGTTTAGGGTAGAGGGTAGAGGGAGTGAGTGAGTGAGTGAGTGAGAGACCTGAGAGAGGGAGAGAGGGTAGAGAGAGAGAGAGGGTTAAGGGTAGAGGGTAGAGGGTCTAAGGGTTAAGGGTAGAGGGAAAAGAGATAGAGGGAGTGACTCGAAAGAGAGACCTGAAAGAGGAGAGGGGCAGGAGGGAGACTTGAGAGAGAGAGGGAGTGGGAGAGAGACAGAGGGCATATGGTTAATGGTAGAGGGTAGAGGGTTTAAGGGTTCGGGTTTAAAGGTTAAGAGTTTAGGGTTAAGGGTAGAGGGAGAGACATAGAGGGAGTGAGCGAGAGAGAGACTTGAGAGAGGGAGAGGGGGTTAGCAGAGAGAGACTTGAGAGAGAGAGTAGAGGGTATAGGGTTTAAGGGTCAAGGGTTTAGGGTTTAGGGTTTAGGGTTTAGGGTTAAGGGTAGAGGGGAGAGAGATAGGAGTGATTGAGTGAGATACTTGGGAGAGAGAGAGAGGGAGAGAGAGAGAGGGAAAGAGATAATATTTAAATATTATATATATATATATTTAAATATTTATACATTAACTAAAATATTGAAATAATATTTAAATATTATACATAATAATATAATATATTATATATTAAATACATAATTCAATAAGCGATTATCATAAATTGTATATTATATATTAAATTATTAACTTTATTCCATTTTTAAATCATATATTATAAATTTATAACATTTTTTAAATTCATATCTAAAACATATCGGATATTCAATATGTCTGACACAAAATTTAATGCCTGGGGATTAGCCTCAGGCTTTCTTTGGAATTTGGTTCAGACCTGCCAATCCTAAGAAGTCAACACAAAAAATGTGTTTAATAGCTTACCTCAATTTTCTAGACTTCGCCCATGTGGCTAACGACTTTTTTTTACCCAAAATTGATGAAATGAAAAGGGTTTTTAAAGGAGCTTCTCAACTTTCCACCAATATAAATTATACTTTACTTTGAATCTAATAAATAATTATTATTCATTTTCTATTAGAATTATGACTAAAGTCCGATTGATAGGCTAATTGAAAAATATCTATAGCTTTCAACAAGATAATATTTTTGAATCCAAAACATGCATCACATTCTATGCTTCGCATAATCAGAGGATAAAAAAATATATGAATTTCATGAATTTTTGACCAAGTTAAGGTGGTCATACATAAGATTTTTTATAGTTTTTAAAAGTTGTAATAAAAAATTCATAATTAATTATTTACTTTGAAAAATTACAAAAAAATATGCATCACATCCGACATGAGTCCCTCTACTTATATCTAAAATCTTATAAAAAAACATTATCATTTTATTATGGTTAGGGTGGTCAAACAGACACCTACTTCTTATTTTTTCCCTGAAATTTAAGTACTACTGCATTGAAATTTCAAATTTTTAGCAAATAGTTTTTTTTTTTATAAACCTAGTAGTTTAGAAACTACATTCTATTTTCCACATATTCTATTCTTACATATTTTTGAAATAATATAGATAAATTATTCAAATTTTTACGTCAAGTTGCCTAACTCTGATTTTTCTAAATTTTCATTGCCACTTAAGGGCTTGTTTTTTCCATGATGATCCTACACATACCCATAACACATTATGTTTTCCAACAATATGTTTTCTAACACATTATGTTTTCCAACATTCAGCATAACATAGGAAACCCCCTTATAACTACTGAATCTAGGAGAATAAGCCAACCACTGACTAGGTAACTGCCTCCAAAAGACCCTCTAACCAAGCTCCTTAGCCTACGAGAGTTAGGAATAGGCTAAACCCTCTGCAAACTGATGCTCATGAAAATGGGGACATTACATGCCTTGTTTGATGATATTCAAAGAATTATTGTGTATGGTTGTTGTTAGCACAAATGCTATCATGATGATATATTAAGATGAGGATTAGAATTCATGTTGATGATGGAGAGATGTTTTTGATGGTCTATAATATGATATATGATTTCTTTGTTGTTCCTAAAGAAGTACATGTTGTTGCAAGTTAGTTTTGCCCTCCACAAGTTGGTAGAAAGTGTTTGATTTAGAAAGTTGTTGTGAAGACTATTTGGAAGAATGCTCTACATTCCTATGTTTTTGGAGATGTGGTCTTGCGGTTTGGGATTCTATGTTTGTGCTTTGTGGATGTCGCACTCCTATCTTTTTAGGCCACTAATATTGTCAAGGAGGTTTTTGTTAATTATTGAAGGTTGGCAGTGTTGTTGGTTGTTTGGACTGGTCCAAAAAATGCTCTACATTTCTTTGTATTAATGTCTCTTATCCTACGGCTTGGTGAAAGTGCTTCCACTATTTGTGTAGTTTCTCAATTTAGATTTCATGTGTTGAAGTGGTCCGCAAGTTGATATGTTAATGTTATATCTCATGGTTGTGCATTTTGTGCTTATATGATGAAGTATTATGTCTTTGTCTAGTATGTGTTAGTTTTTGACAACATGACAATATGAAAGAAGTATTTGGAAGTGTTGTTGGATGTTCAAGGAACATCTCTTTGTGATCTACACATCAGTGGTTGATCTCTTTTGATGTTGCATTATGTTTGAGTTCGTCTTCTAGGAAATTTATGGATATTTGGCCAACATGGCTTTTTATCTTGCTTGTGTTGTGTGCTTGAGAGTTTACGCCAGCATATGAAGTTGTGTTAAGATGTATTTAGGTCCTAAATTATCTTGGGTAGAACTGCATTGAGTGAATTCAATTAGAAGTATGTTTTTGGTCTGACTGGTTATGTGCCATATGTTTTATCTACATCTTTCCTTGTTGTTGACTTGGGTTGATGTGTGCCAACATGTGAGGTGTTTTAGATCACATTGAAAAATATAATAATATTGTGTTTGGCCCTCTCTATCTTCTGGATAGGACCTTGTTATGTTTTTGTGGCCAACTTGTTGAGATTATTATTTATCCTTCTTTTGGCTAACCTAATTGATGGTGTATGATGTTACAGAGGATATAAATGGAATATCAAATCAGTTGCAAGGGTTTGAGTGTGAGTAATGTATTGAATATGTCACAAAAGAAGTGAAAAATTATGTGGAAGATATAACAGATGTGATTTAGTGCCTCGATTAGCAAAGTGTATTGTTGATGTATATTATAAATTCTAAATCTTCATATATCCTGCTCTAAGATAGTAAATATCATCAGGTCCTTGTATCTTTCCCTAGAGTTGTGTGCTTCATTCTACAAGTCCTTTTTATCTTGCCCTAAGGTTGTGTGCCTTAGTTTACAAGTATTTTGGTAGTGAGTCTTGTTGTGACTTTTGTAAGCAACAAGCTTCATATATTGTGAGTTAATTCTCACCATGGTTTTTTCCCCATTGGGTTTTCCACGTAAATTTGGTGTTATCTTGTGGGTGTGTGTTCCTTTTTTAATTTTTCATTGTTGTTGATCTGGTTAAGGGTTGAATTGTTGTATCTTTCATTACTAAGGTTTGTTGAACTTGTTAAGGAACTAAATTACTATATCTTTCGTTGCTACTGATTTGTTGATAATTTCCAATTTGATAAAGAAGTTTGAGTTTGTTAAAGGGTTCATGTTTTGAAAAGAATTATTCACCCCCCCTCTTAGTCTCTAGATGTGTTCAACATGGGAAAGGGGAAAATAGAAATGAAATTAAGTTACAGTTTAATTTAAATTTTAAAAATCTTTGGGTTGGGAATTGTGAGTTATCTATGATTTAATTATCCTAATTAAATTCTATATTTCATAAATTTAAATGAAAACGTGCTTTTATAGATTTAATGGTTAAATTGTATGTTAAATGATGCTTTTAAATGGATTTAATTAATCCAATTGGTTTTGGGAGAAATTGAGGGAGTTATGAATTTCAAAATTAGAAAATAAATTTTTAATTAAATTTTAATTTTCTTTTGAAATGGGTAAATAGGAAAAAGGTTTCTATTTTTATTTTTATGTTGCAAAATTTGGAAAAGTAGTGATAGAAAAACTTTGTTGAGAAATTTAGAAAATTGTTGATTGGGACTACAATTATTATCCAAATTTGACGAGGTCAAATTCATTGGGATAGGAATCGGGAAGGGATCATCCTTGCTCATTTTCGTGACTCCTTGTTTGGTGTGCTTTGTAAATTTCACATTCCAAATTTTTAATGGAATTGAGGTATTTTTCTTGTTTTAAATTCATTTGATCATATATTTCTTCAAAAAAAATTATAGGAGAATGTTTAGGGGAGTTTAGAATTCTCCCATCTCCTTTTATTTTACACATTTCACTCATTTTATTTGAAAAGTGTGTTGTTGGGAATATTTAGAGCAAAAGCGTATCTTTAGATTTTTGAATTTTGAGAAAAAATTGAAAAAAAATTAATGGTGGATTGGGAAAAACCTAGTTTTTACCTTGTAAAAATATTGATAAAATTTGATTGTTTTATATGTTTTATGATGAATTTTAATGTTTTACTAAAATTATCCTTCATGATTTATGGAAATAATTCTTGTGTAAAAATATTAGAAAATTTTGATGAAGTTAAATTTTGTGCATCCTTTTTTGTGCCACTCATTGGAGGGTGTGGTGAGTGTTTTTGTTAGAGTAATCATGCATTAGATAATAATTAATATTCAATTAATTATTAGTATAATTTATTCTCATGCATTAAGCTAAACTTAGGAGTGATTTACTATGTTAACTAAAGAGCTATTATTACATCATTCTATCTCATTGCATGAGATGTTGACACTTGTCATGATCTAAGCTCCTTATCATTTAAGGGTTGCTCATATATAGCACTCAACCCTCATTATATTATCATGCCCTGTAATACTTGAGCTCTTGATCTCTTGAGCTTTCATACCTTTGATGCTCTTGAATTTTGTAGCTTTTTCTTATTAAGGAATATTGCATATTTTGTTTGTAGATCTCTTGTGGAAGGTGTTTATGTTTGTTATTTGATCCTATGGCTCATGTTTTCAAAATTTTAACATGGTATTAGAGCATGGATTCAACGAACCCCTTCTCAATTTAAGATATTTTTTCTTCAAAAAGGGTTACAAACATTAGATATGGATTCTCCATTGCTTTTTTTGTAATTTTTAGAGGTGGGCGTTTTTAGGTATATTTTGGCATGAAGAGGACCTCACCGTTGGATTCAGAAGTTGATTCAACAAATTTTGACTATAAATTTACCTATATTTCCTGTCAGGGGATTTTAAGGGAAAAAAATTGCACAGGGGCCTGTACGACCCTATGCACGAAAAAAAAAGAGGCAAAAAAAATACAAGTTTGCATTCACTTGTTTAAATTAAAAAAAAAATCAACAAAAAATATATTTAAAAGGTTGCAGGAGCTTTGTATTGTCGCGCCACCCATTTTCTCCTTTTGATGGCTACAAACTTTTTCAATGTAAACAACTTTTAAGGCTTTTAACCACTTTTTCGAGGCCATGATTTTTTTGGGCAATTTTTTCCATCGACTAGGTTTTTTCAAAGGCTACATTTTTCAGTGACAAGGAATATTCCACTAACATTAGCATGTCATCATGCCAATGTCAATGGTACAGTCAACTATCAAGGGCCCCTTGAAACCCTCTTTGTGCCCTAAAGGATATGTTTTTTCTTTTGGCCATAATTTGGGCATACGATATTGAAATTGGGTGAATGAGATATCATTAAAAAGATGGTTTTGTCAACTTTCTAGTGGTGTGGGTCTGATCACCATTTTTTATTGTTGGTACATTCTACACCCAGTTGAAGTTAGAGGTGTTGTTTTCAATCTCAAGCTCATAAATTTTGACTTTTTTCTTCATTTTTCATGATTCCAACGACATTCATACGGTCTCTTAAAGCTCCTCATAGCCATCCATGCATTTTTTCAAAATTTCCCTCCAAGTACATTTTATTTAGTTTTTTGTGTTTTCAAATTTTGGTGAACTACTTGGATCTCTTAGCTCCTCGAAACCTTTTGTTTGCATGGGATGACTCATTTTTGGCTGTTCTACATGTATTTCCATTATTCTATCTTATTTGGGCAGTGTAGACATCTTTTTCATGCACGTTCTCTTTTGTAGACACATTGAGATAAAGTGCCATTCTAGTGTATACTTTTTGGGGGTTTTGCACATCCTATTGTGCCTTTTGTACTCACACTATGATATAAAGTGCCATAGCGGGGTTGATGTTTACCTTTGGTTTGTCATCACACCTTTTTTCAAGTGAGTGTCCCTTCCACGACAGTAGTGAATCCCAGTGATTCTTGCCTCATGTGTGTGTGCCTTAGTTTGTACACCCTTTTATTTGTAGGTTGTTTGTCCTACATGCACATTTTGGTTTCACACAATTTCAATGTACCTATCTTGGCTCTCTTTTTTCAGCATTATGGGGGGGTTTCTACCATTGGTGCTAATGGTTTATTGGTTTCATTTTTGGAGTGATCTATGTATCTATTTATTGTTCCTATGTACTAGGTAGATGCAGGGTACATCAACGGTCGATTACCCATGCATTTTGGTGAGATGGAGAATTACCATATGGACATTCTTTGATTCCTATTTCTAGAGGCATCCTTCCATTTTTCATTTGATCATAGACTATTGGTACATGTATTTTCAACTTTCATTTTGAAATATTGAGTAGTGTCATAGGGTTCACTCATGCAGATTCATGTGTCATTTGTATCTTCAAGTTCCAGGTATTTTCCTTTATTTTCCATCTAATTCAAGTAGCGTCATTAGACTATTGGTACATGTATTTTCAACTTTCATTTTGAAATATTGAGTAGTGTCATAGGGTTCACTCATGCAGATTCATGTGTCATTTGTATCTTCAAGTTCCAGGTATTTTCCTTTATTTTCCATCTAATTCAAGTAGCGTCATTGGGGGTACTCATGCATAATATTGTCTCTCTCTTGATCAATGTTCTTCAGACTATTTGGTACCTATATTTTTTACTTGCATCTTACATGTTGAGTAGTGTTGTTGGGGTCACTCATGTAGATTCATGTACCATTTGTATATTTGAGTTTCAAATATTAGCCTTTGTTTTGCATCTGATTCAAGTAGTGTCATTGGGGGAACTCATACAAATTATTGTATTTTTGATCCTGACATTTGTATCTTCGACTTCCATATGTTTACCTTTATTTGTCATTTTATTCGAGTAGTTTTGTTGAGGGAACTCATGCAAACTCTTGTTATCTTGATCCTGGTCATCATTTTTTTAGAGGAAGTTTTTCATTTCAACACTATAGCAGTCATCATTTGACAACAATCTACAACTTATTCATGCTTCAGTGATGTTCTACATGTTCCTCTTATTTTTTGGGATATTATTTTGGTTGGAGGCTTCTTAGTCCTTCACCTTGATTTGCGGGTTTTTCCAGTCCTTCATTCATCTTTCTCTCTTTTTGAGGAGTTTTTCCCATGTGGTTTTTTCCTTTTCTCCAATTTTGAGAGATCTTTTTTTTGTACATGGGTACCTCACAAGGCCTTATTTGTTGGGACCCCTATTGCATTCTTTTTTAGGGTTTTTAGCTACTCCCTAAGTTCATATTAAGGGGATGTTAGAGTAATCATGAATTAGCTAATAATTAATTAATCTTTAATTAATTATTAGTATAATTTATTCTCATGCACTTAAGCTAAACTTAGGAGTGATTTACTATGTTAAATAGAGAGCTATTATTAGATCATTTTGTCTCATTACATGAGATGATGAAACTTGTCATGATCTAATCCCTTTATCATTTAGGGTTTCCCCTATATAGCACTCAACCCTCATTGTATTATCATGCCTTGTAATAATTCAGCTCTTATTCTCTTGAGCTTTCATACATTTGATGCTCTTGAATTTTGTAGCTTTTTCTTATTGAGGAATATTGCATATTTTGTTCATAGATCTCTTGAGTGGAAGGTTTCTTCGTTTCGTTTTTTGATCTTGTGGCTCATGTTTTTCACAATTCTAATAATTTTGGAATATTTTTACAAAATAGTACTTCATGAAATGTGATACTATGCATTATGGAAAATTTTTATTGATTTTGGAAAAGATTATATTATTTCATTGGTTTTCATGCCACATTCGTAGGTGGGTGTGAAGAGCCTAGGATTAAGGTACTAAAGAGGGTTATGGGAGTAGCTCCCAACTTGTCCCCGGTCCAAAGTGGCAAGTAGGATAATCCAGGGTGGGGAATCATTTAATCAAGTGATAACTAATGAAACATGGGTAATAAAAATAATCAAGATAATGGATAGCCTGTAAAAACTAAGGATGATTGGGAAGGCATGTTAGCTTGGGGATCTTGGGTCTTGCAAGGTCAAGTATCCTCATTAGTACGATATGAGTACTAGATTCCATAGGTGTCATACCTTTGAGCATGATGATGACACTCCCTAACTAGCTCTCTAGCATCTTACCCTAGTGTCGTGTGTTTGTGCTCCACCATCAATGAGTT
>VDFB02270651.1:64999566-65012133 GCA_007258455.2 Sequoia sempervirens
GAATGTATTTTAATTTACTAACGTTGATTATTATTCCCACCCGAGAGTGTCACAATAACTATTAACTATAATTACTTGAATAAGTTTATAATTATATTTTAAGTCATGTATCTTTCAGTAACATTATAGTTTTTTCATGATACATTATGCAATAACACACATAAAAATGTATTAATCTTATAAATTAAAAAGATCCATAGACTTGTCTATTTTTTGTGTTATGTGGATTGTTGGTTATATCATCACTTATTGAATGTATTTTATGTTAATATTTTTATTATCATAATAATGTGGAAAAAATTCTTTAGATATAAAGTTGTTGAACAATGCATTAAAATAACAATCAATATTTATACCAAAATAAAATAAAATTACCTTAGTAACATCACATTTCATAGCTATGGTTGTGATATTATATTATTTGCTACAAACCTTTTATTTTCTCCTTAGCATATATTACATATATAAAAAAAATTAAACATGTAAAACTTTTCTATTCTCAAGTTTAAAATAAGTCATAAAAATATTCATTTATACGCCTGTCCTCCAAAATCTTTCAAGTTTTTCTATTCTATAATATTGAATGATTAGTTCACTATAATCCATAACTATTTTGTTGATGGGTAATTTTCATGTGATATCTTCAACCAAACATTCACCTACAAAGTCAATAAATTATTTGTCATGAAACTTTGAACTATATGTACAATAAATCACAAGGTGTGGGTAAGAAGTGACTAAAAATGTGTGACTAAATTTATTAATCTCATTTGACAGTCATTGTTAAACTTGTTCCAATATCATGTACATGTATCAATTTTAAATTTTATGATACTCATGTGTATACAATTACTTAAGTTGAGTTGAACCCACCATCTTGGTAGTATGACTCACTCACAAAAGCCAAAATTGTTAGTTCTTGACATAATAAATCTAATAATACAAAGGCTTGTAATCTTTAATTCTACCTAGTTGAAATAGATAGCATTGTGCATATCCATAAGAAAAATAATTTCTTCTTATAATTTATGCATTTTACATAATCATAAAAAAGACAATTGATCTTAACTTTTATAAAAAAAATCAAACACAAATTCACTTGTGGTGCCTCATAGCTCAACCAATAAGTAGGCTCTTTAGATGGTGGTACATTATTTTAGTTCTCCTCTTTTCCCCTTAGAAAAACTTGGAGGATTAATGGACTACTCTAATAGCATGGCTAATTTGGTCAATTTTCTAAATATTGTGGGTATAATGGTTATTGAGTTAAATAAATAACTATTCACTTGGACCAACCAAAGGAGAGTTGATCACCTAATCTAAGTTAAGTTAGAAACATTATTCATCTCTTCAAATTGGGACATTATTATCCACTCCAATCTTCCTAATTTTTTGAGAATTGTCTTTGATCATAACCTTGTGCTTTTGACCTAGAGGTATAACCCACATAATTTCCTTTATCCTTTCAGATACGAGATCGTGCAGATGACTAATCTTAGTTTTAGGGATTGTATTTCTTCTTGGTGGAATACCCATATCCATGGCTTTACTATGCATAGGGTGGCTCAAAAGCTTATTTTATCAAAAACAAGGTTAAGGACTAGAATAAGTTCACCTTTGGTAATATGGTTGAAAAAAGGGGCTATCTTCTAAACTAACTAAATTTTAGAATTATATGGATTAAGGAGACACTTCAAAGGGTTCATTTTTTATTGAAAGTTCTTTACAATAGGATTGCAATGATATTATGAGGAAAGAGGAGATTTTTTGGAAGTAGAAATTCAAAATTCAAGGGTTACATGAGCTAGGGGGACATGAATATTTCCTTCTTCCACCAATATACTATGATATATAGGAAAAGGAATAACATATCTAGGCTCTTTGATGAGAATGAATCAGAAGTTAGTTCAAATGAACAAATTGGCCAGGTTACTTCCAGGTACTTCTAAACCTTCTTATCTAAACATGCCACTAACCATCCTAGTGGGCTCGATGAACAATTATTGGAAAAAATCATATCCTTACTATCTTGTGAGGATACATATTTACTCTTTATATCAGTTACTGAGGGGTAAGTTAGAGCTACCAATTTCTTCATGGGAGCCTTTAAGGCCCTAGGCCTTGATGACTTTCCCCCTACTTTTTTCTAAGAGTTTTGGGATATTGTGGGATATTATTTAAATGAGTATACTAAATACTATTTTAGAAGTGGAAAGTTTTTGAAGCAACACATCTTTATAGCCCTAATCCCTAAGAAAAATAATCCTTCTTCTATGATATATTTTAGACCTATCAACCTTTCTAATACTGTTTATAATATTTTCTCAAAAATCCTTGTCTATAGGCTCAAACCTTTTTTTGAAACAATAAATAATGGTAATAAAAAGGTTATGCTCCCGGTAGATAAATTCTTTATGCTACTATCTCCAACCTTGAAATATTTTATTCTATGGATAGGAGCAATCTTCTTAAAATGGTCCTTAAGCTTGATGTCTCTAAAGCTTATGATAGGGTCTTTTGGAGCTTCTTATTTAAGGTGTTGAATTTTTTTGGCTTTTAGGATAAGATCATTAACCTTATTAAGGAATGTGTGACTATTGTTAAATTATTTGTGCTTGCCAATGTCATTAGGTTCTTCAATTCAAGAAGATGGATTAGGTAAGGTGATCCTTTATCCCCATACCTTTTTATTATTCTGGTTGAAATCATTGGGAGAAATATTTCAAGATTATTGAGAACAAGAGCTCTTAAGGGAATAAAATTTGTAACCTCTCTTGACCCTTCAACCATAGAATTTTTTTTTGATGATACCATACTATTTGGTACTATCTCAGTGGTAGAAGCTAGGAAATATAAGACCTATTTGAATAATTATGCAAATGTTTTTTGGCCAATGTATCAACTATGAGAAGAGTCAAATTTAATTTTATTAATACTAATAATGACTTGCATCTCAAAATCAAGGCCATCTTGGGTTGTTCCTATACCTCTCTTTTGAGCACATACCTTAGGCTCCCTCTAACAATCAAAGATGTTACTCCCACTTTTTGGAACTCATTTTTGGAAAGAATCTAAAAGAATTTGGTTGGATGGAAAGGAAAAAAAATATTCAAGAGGGAAAAATCTAACTTCTAAAGGCCTCTTTGCAAGGTATCCCCATCTACTTCCTTTCTCTCTTTAAAATTCCTAAATTCTTAGTAGAAATTTTTAAAAAAAATCAAAGAAATTTCCTTTGGTCTGAAATGGAGGAGAGGAAAAGACTCTCATCAATTGGGATAAGGTTTACTTGCTAAAGGATTATGGAGGCCTTAGTATAAGAAAATTCCACCTTGCCAATAAATCTTGTATTGTCAAGGTGGTTTGGGGTCTTATTAAGGATTGTATGGATTTCAGCACCATAATAAAAGATAAAAATTTAAAAAATATACATATGGTCCAATCTCTTGCCTTAATTGTAATCCCTAAAGATTTGGTGATATAGAACAATGTCCTTAAATTCTGAATTTTTCTTCAATCTGGCATCAAGTGGAAATTTAGGAATGGTAACCTAATCATATTTTGGCAATAAAATTTGATCAAGGATCAACCTCTTATATGCCACCAAAATTTTAGAGGCTTGGATGACCCAAAAAATACCTTCTTTGGAGAGTTGGTCTCTAATTACCTTGTGTTGAATGATAGAGCCAAACATTGGAAGAACCTTAATGCTTGCCATCACAACTAAGAGAAATTAATTCAAAAAGATAAAACCTTGCAACAAGAACTATAGATTCTCAAGATTCCCATATTTCTAGAGGAAGATATAATCATCTGAGCCAAGGATAAGTCTAGAATATTTTCTGTAAAGTCTTCTTACGAACTATTTTTTTAAACAATATCAGTTTGAACATGCTTTGGAGAAATATTTGGAACCACAATCTTATTTTTAAAATATTTATTTTGGGTGAATAATTCCCACAATAAAATCCCCACCCAAGATAACTAAAAAACAAGATGATTCCAAAACCCTAATAGATATGTTTTGTGCCTAAATGATGAGGAAATTATGTCTCATTTACTTCTCTACTATGACCTATCTAAGGAAGTTTGAGGATTGACTATGCAAAATTTTAGATTTAGTTGGTTTATGAATCATGGCCTAAACTCCATTAAAAATTAGAAATACCCTCTTCACCACCCACTAATCAAAGAGTTGTGGAACCAAACCCCTATATTAGTTGGAGCACATTGAAGGAAAGAAACAATCATATTTTCAGGAACTCTGCAAGAAATCCTTAGGTGGTTTTTGTTTCTTTCTCCAAAATATTATTGGAAAATATCTCTAGCTATAAGTGGAAGACTCTTGAAATTCCCTAACCTTGTAGAATCATATCCCCAACCCTAGGTTTGACAACCAAATCATATTGGGAGGTAGCACACAGAGTGATTCAAGGGATGACATTAAGTCCTCAATGATGACACTTGAGAACTAGGTCAAAACACTACTAGGAACCCAAGACTATGGTGAACAAATTTCATATACAAAGTTCCTAGATGGAGTTCTGAAACAACAAGGAAAGATCAAGTTCAAAGTTATAGAAATTTTTACTAGGTTTCAAGGTTTTAGATGACCAAAACAACCAAAAAATAAATAAAAAAGGAATAAAAAATATTTGAAAAGGGAAAAGAGCTTATAAAACCCTCACCTATCAATGGTTAATTTTATTTAGTCTTTGGTTTTTTATGGGAATGAGACCACCCCTACACAAAACCAGACCACCTCAATAGACTTAGAGAAAATTCTAAGTTTTTAGACTTTTAAGCTTATCAAACAAAGTTGCCCCTACTTCCACCAAGTTGCCCTAACAATGTTAGAACAATTTCCAAGTTCCTGGGTTCAAACAGGTGCAACACAGGGCCACTTAGGTATAGTACCACCACCCAATTGTGAATTTGCATATCTAGGTTCATTTTAAGCACTAACATAAATGTTCCTATATTTGAATTAACTCTTAAAATAATCATAAGAATAAATTACAAGATATCATGCCCAACACCAACACCAATACATGTAAATAAACAAAATGTTCTTTTTATTTACAATTTACATATCATCTCTGAAGAGAGGTTCCAAATCAATGTATTATGACATAAATAAATGAAATACATTGATCAACATGAATTAAAATTTAAATTAAATAGTACCATTTTGTTCCTCAATTCATGAACCTCAAGTCCCCAACGATGGTTACCACACCACTAGACCTCATAGAATCAAAAGAATCCACTCCCACTATGCTAGGAGATAGTCACATGGGCCACAAGGACAACACTCACACCAAAAACATGGGGAGAAGGCTTGCACACACCATACAAAATGAAGACATTCCATAAAAACATCATATAAATACTCATCCAAGTACAAGAAGAATCCAATACAAATAGGATCAAAATAAGATCTCATTGAGTAAACTTACTAATGTCACATCACAAAATCATATTGGGCCAAGTCACTAAAGCCATATAAGAATCCATCCTTGGGAAAACTCACCAAGGGCATAATATAGGGTATAACTCACTAGAAGGGTATCACAAGAATCATCATTGGGCCAACTCATTGATGGTGGAGCACAAACACACGACACTAGGGTAAGATGCTAGAGAGCTAGTTAGGGAGTGTCATCATCAGCTCAAAGGTATGACACCTATGGAATCTAGTACTCATATCGTACTAATGAGGATACTTGACCTTGCAAGACCCAAGATCCCCAAGCTAACATGCCTTCCCAATCATCCTTAGTTTTTATAGGCTATCCATTATCTTGATTATTTTTATTACCCATGTTTCATTAGTTATCACTTGATTAAATGACTCCCCACCCTTGATTATCCTACTTGCCACTTTGGACCGGGGACAAGTTGGGAGCTACTCCCATAACCCTCTTTAGTACCTTAATCCTAGGCTCTTCACACCCACCTACGAATGTGGCATGAAAACCAATGAAATAATATAATCTTTTCCAAAATCAATAAAACTTTTCCATAATGCATAATATCACATTTCATGAAGTACTATTTTGTAAAAATATTCCAAAATTATTAGAATTGTAAAAAACATGAGCCACAAGATCAAACAATGAACAAAGACACCTTCCACTCAAGAGATCTATGAACAAAATATGCAATATTCCTCAATAAGAAAAAGCTACAAAATTCAAGAGCATCAAAGGTATGAAAGCTCAAGAGAATAAGAGCTGAATTATTACAAGGCATGATAATACAATGAGGGTTGAGTGCTATATAGGGGAAACCCTAAATGATAAAGGGATTAGATCATGACAAGTTTCATCATGTCATGTAATGAGACAAAATGATCTAATAATAGCTCTCTATTTAACATAGTAAATCACTCCTAAGTTTAGCTTAAGTGCATGAGAATAAATTATACTAATGATTAATTAAATATTAATTAATTATTAGCTAATTCATGATTACTCTAACATCCCCTTAATATGAACTTAGGGAGTAGCTAAAAACCCTAAAAAATAATGCAATAGGGGACCCAACAAATAAGGCCTTGTGAGGTACCCATGTACAAACAAAAGATCTCTCAAAATTGGAGAAAAGGAAAAAACCACATGGGAAAAACTCCTCAAAAAGAGAGAAAGATGAATGAAGGACTGGAAAAACCCGCAAATCAAGGTGAAGGACTAAGAAGCCTCCAACCAAAATAATATCCCAAAAAATAAGAGGAACATGTAGAACATCACTGAAGCATGAATAAGTTGTAGATTGTTGTCAAATGATGACTGCTATAGTGTTGAAATGAAAAACTTCCTCTAAAAAAATGATGACCAGGATCAAGATAACAAGAGTTTGCATGAGTTCCCTCAACAAAACTACTCGAATAAAATGACAAATAAAGGTAAACATATGGAAGTCGAAGATACAAATGTCAGGATCAAAAATACAATAATTTGTATGAGTTCCCCCAATGACACTACTTGAATCAGATGCAAAACAAAGGCTAATATTTGAAACTCAAATATACAAATGGTACATGAATCTACATGAGTGACCCCAACAACACTACTCAACATGTAAGATGCAAGTAAAAAATATAGGTACCAAATAGTCTGAAGAACATTGATCAAGAGAGAGACAATATTATGCATGAGTACCCCCAATGACGCTACTTGAATTAGATGGAAAATAAAGGAAAATACCTGGAACTTGAAGATACAAATGACACATGAATCTGCATGAGTGAACCCTATGACACTACTCAATATTTCAAAATGAAAGTTGAAAATACATGTACCAATAGTCTATGATCAAATGAAAAATGGAAGGATGCCTCTAGAAATAGGAATCAAAGAATGTCCATATGGTAATTCTCCATCTCACCAAAATGCATGGGTAATCGACCGTTGATGTACCCTGCATCTACCTAGTACATAGGAACAATAAATAGATACATAGATCACTCCAAAAATGAAACCAATAAACCATTAGCACCAATGGTAGAAACCCCCCCATAATGCTGAAAAAAGAGAGCCAAGATAGGTACATTGAAATTGTGTGAAACCAAAATGTGCATGTAGGACAAACAACCTACAAATAAAAGGGTGTACAAACTAAGGCACACACACATGAGGCAAGAATCACTGGGATTCACTACTGTCGTGGAAGGGACACTCACTTGAAAAAAGGTGTGATGACAAACCAAAGGTAAACATCAACCCCGCTATGGCACTTTATATCATAGTGTGAGTACAAAAGGCACAATAGGATGTGCAAAACCCCCAAAAAGTATACACTAGAATGGCACTTTATCTCAATGTGTCTACAAAAGAGAACGTGCATGAAAAAGATGTCTACACTGCCCAAATAAGATAGAATAATGGAAATACATGTAGAACAGCCAAAAATGAGTCATCCCATGCAAACAAAAGGTTTCGAGGAGCTAAGAGATCCAAGTAGTTCACCAAAATTTGAAAACACAAAAAACTAAATAAAATGTACTTGGAGGGAAATTTTGAAAAAATGCATGGATGGCTATGAGGAGCTTTAAGAGACCGTATGAATGTCGTTGGAATCATGAAAAATGAAGAAAAAAGTCAAAATTTATGAGCTTGAGATTGAAAACAACACCTCTAACTTCAACTGGGTGTAGAATGTACCAACAATAAAAAATGGTGATCAGACCCACACCACTAGAAAGTTGACAAAACCATCTTTTTAATGATATCTCATTCACCCAATTTCAATATCGTATGCCCAAATTATGGCCAAAAGAAAAAACATATCCTTTAGGGCACAAAGAGGGTTTCAAGGGGCCCTTGATAGTTGACTGTACCATTGACATTGGCATGATGACATGCTAATGTTAGTGGAATATTCCTTGTCACTGAAAAATGTAGCCTTTGAAAAAACCTAGTCGATGGAAAAAATTGCCCAAAAAAATCATGGCCTCGAAAAAGTGGTTGGTGCCCGAAAAAGTTGTTACGCTTTGGCAAAGTTTGTGGTTGTTGGAAAAGGGAAAAATGGGCATGATACAAATCTTATCAGCGGCAGAAAAATTTGATTGGTGGCTTTCATATCATTGACTTGGTGACCACTACCTAAGGCGAGTTACTAGCTCATAGGGCATACATAGTGGGTAACTGGGGTACCTTCCCCTAACCATCTTAAATGCCCCTGCAACTTTTAATATATATTTTTTGTTGTTTTTTTTTTAATTTAAACAAGTGAATGCAAACTTGTATTTTTTTTGCCTTTTTTTTTTTCGTGCATAGGGTCGTACAGGCCCCTGTGCAATTTTTTTCCCTTAAAATCCCCTGACAGGAAATATAGGTAAATTTATAGTCAAAATTTGTTGAATCAACCTTCTGAATCCAACGGTGAGGTCCTCTTCATGCCAAAATATACCTAAAAACGCCCACCTCTAAAAATTACAAAAAAAGCAATGGAGAATCCATATCTAATGTTTGTAACCCTTGTTGAAGAAAAATATCTTAAATTGAGAAGGGGTTCGTTGAATCCATACTCTAATACCATGTTAAAATTTTGAAAACATGAGCCATAGGATCAAATAACAAACATAAACACCTTCCATGCAAGAGATCTACAAACAAAATATGCAATATTCCTTAATAAGAAAAAGCTACAAAATTCAAGAGCATCAAAGGTATGAAAGCTCAAGAGATCAAGAGCTCAAGTATTACAGGGCATGATAATATAATGAGGGTTGAGTGCTATATATGAGCAACCCTAAATGATAAGGAGCTTAGATCATGACAAGTGTCAACATCTCATGCAATGAGATAGAATGATGTAATAATAGCTCTTTAGTTAACATAGTAAATCACTCCTAAGTTTAGCTTAACTGCATGAGAATAAATTATACTAATAATTAATTGAATATTTATTATCTAATGCATGATTACTCTAACAAAAACACTCACCACACCCTCCAATGAGTGGCACAAAAAAGGATGCACAACATTTAACTTCATCAAAATTTTCTAATATTTTTACACAAGAATTATTTCCATAAATTATGAAGGATAATTTTAGTAAAAGATTAAAATTCATCATAAAACATATAAAACAATCAAATTTTATCAATATTTTTACAAGGTAAAAACTAGGTTTTTCCCAATCCACCATTAATTTTTTTTCAATTTTTTCTCAAAATTCAAAAATCTAAAGATACGCTTTTGCTCTAAATATTCCCAACAACACACTTTTCAAATAAAATGAGTGAAATGTGTAAAATAAAAGGAGATGGGAGAATTCTAAACTCCCCTAAACATTCTCCTATAATTTTTTTTGAAGAAATATATGATCAAATGAATTTAAAACAAGAAAAATACCTCAATTCCATTAAAAATTTGGAATGTGAAATTTACAAAGCACACCAAACAAGGAGTCACGAAAATGAGCAAGGATGATCCCTTCCCGATTCCTATCCCAATGAATTTGACCTCGTCAAATTTGGATAATAATTGTAGTCCCAATCAACAATTTTCTAAATTTCTCAACAAAGTTTTTCTATCACTACTTTTCCAAATTTTGCAACATAAAAATAAAAATAGAAACCTTTTTCCTATTTACCCATTTCAAAAGAAAATTAAAATTTAATTAAAAATTTATTTTCTAATTTTGAAATTCATAACTCCCTCAATTTCTCCCAAAACCAATTGGATTAATTAAATCCATTTAAAAGCATCATTTAACATACAATTTAACCATTAAATCTATAAAAGCACGTTTTCATTTAAATTTATGAAATATAGAATTTAATTAGGATAATTAAATCATAGATAACTCACAATTCCCAACCCAAAGATTTTTAAAATTTAAATTAAACTGTAACTTAATTTCATTTCTATTTTCCCCTTTCCCATGTTGAACACATCTAGAGACTAAGAGGGGGGGTGAATAATTCTTTTCAAAACATGAACCCTTTAACAAACTCAAACTTCTTTATCAAATTGGAAATTATCAACAAATCAGTAGCAACGAAAGATATAGTAATTTAGTTCCTTAACAAGTTCAACAAACCTTAGTAATGAAAGATACAACAATTCAACCCTTAACCAGATCAACAACAATGAAAAATTAAAAAAGGAACACACACCCACAAGATAACACCAAATTTACGTGGAAAACCCAATGGGGAAAAAACCATGGTGAGAATTAACTCACAATATATGAAGCTTGTTGCTTACAAAAGTCACAACAAGACTCACTACCAAAATACTTGTAAACTAAGGCACACAACCTTAGGGCAAGATAAAAAGGACTTGTAGAATGAAGCACACAACTCTAGGGAAAGATACAAGGACCTGATGATATTTACTATCTTAGAGCAGGATATATGAAGATTTAGAATTTATAATATACATCAACAATACACTTTGCTAATCGAGGCACTAAATCACATCTGTTATATCTTCCACATAATTTTTCACTTCTTTTGTGACATATTCAATACATTACTCACACTCAAACCCTTGCAACTGATTTGATATTCCATTTATATCCTCTGTAACATCATACACCATCAATTAGGTTAGCCAAAAGAAGGATAAATAATAATCTCAACAAGTTGGCCACAAAAACATAACAAGGTCCTATCCAGAAGATAGAGAGGGCCAAACACAATATTATTATATTTTTCAATGTGATCTAAAACACCTCACATGTTGGCACACATCAACCCAAGTCAACAACAAGGAAAGATGTAGATAAAACATATGGCACATAACCAGTCAGACCAAAAACATACTTCTAATTGAATTCACTCAATGCAGTTCTACCCAAGATAATTTAGGACCTAAATACATCTTAACACAACTTCATATGCTGGCGTAAACTCTCAAGCACACAACACAAGCAAGATAAAAAGCCATGTTGGCCAAATATCCATAAATTTCCTAGAAGACGAACTCAAACATAATGCAACATCAAAAGAGATCAACCACTGATGTGTAGATCACAAAGAGATGTTCCTTGAACATCCAACAACACTTCCAAATACTTCTTTCATATTGTCATGTTGTCAAAAACTAACACATACTAGACAAAGACATAATACTTCATCATATAAGCACAAAATGCACAACCATGAGATATAACATTAACATATCAACTTGCGGACCACTTCAACACATGAAATCTAAATTGAGAAACTACACAAATAGTGGAAGCACTTTCACCAAGCCGTAGGATAAGAGACATTAATACAAAGAAATGTAGAGCATTTTTTGGACCAGTCCAAACAACCAACAACACTGCCAACCTTCAATAATTAACAAAAACCTCCTTGACAATATTAGTGGCCTAAAAAGATAGGAGTGCGACATCCACAAAGCACAAACATAGAATCCCAAACCGCAAGACCACATCTCCAAAAACATAGGAATGTAGAGCATTCTTCCAAATAGTCTTCACAACAACTTTCTAAATCAAACACTTTCTACCAACTTGTGGAGGGCAAAACTAACTTGCAACAACATGTACTTCTTTAGGAACAACAAAGAAATCATATATCATATTATAGACCATCAAAAACATCTCTCCATCATCAACATGAATTCTAATCCTCATCTTAATATATCATCATGATAGCATTTGTGCTAACAACAACCATACACAATAATTCTTTGAATATCATCAAACAAGGCATGTAATGTCCCCATTTTCATGAGCATCAGTTTGCAGAGGGTTTAGCCTATTCCTAACTCTCGTAGGCTAAGGAGCTTGGTTAGAGGGTCTTTTGGAGGCAGTTACCTAGTCAGTGGTTGGCTTATTCTCCTAGATTCAGTAGTTATAAGGGGGTTTCCTATGTTATGCTGAATGTTGGAAAACATAATGTGTTAGAAAACATATTGTTGGAAAACATAATGTGTTATGGGTATGTGTAGGATCATCATGGAAAAAACAAGCCCTTAAGTGGCAATGAAAATTTAGAAAAATCAGAGTTAGGCAACTTGACGTAAAAATTTGAATAATTTATCTATATTATTTCAAAAATATGTAAGAATAGAATATGTGGAAAATAGAATGTAGTTTCTAAAC
>VDFB02270651.1:65012233-65039026 GCA_007258455.2 Sequoia sempervirens
AATGCGGAATCAATTATCTCTCGTAAAGACAAGATAACGATCTTGCCATTCCAGGCCTTCCCGACTCATTTCAAGTCTCGTACAAGCCCTTGAGCCAATGAGCGAGGCTAAATTATCTTATTAAAGTTCAAAGCTACTCTATCCCTAGTATAAGTTATTTAATTTTCATAGTTAATGAATCTCACGAGTTATCCTGAAGACCACTTTGGGCCAGCTCATTAAAGCACTCCTATCGACAACACATAACTAAACCACATGCCAAGGGTAGACAATGCACTAATACTGATCACAAATAACCAAACACCTCAACAGGTAACACATCACTATAGATGTACAAAACTGAAACCAAAGCGTGCACTACCCAAGGCTAACACAAGGTTGACTAACATAATGATAACCCACATAACGAACTGAAAACATGACTCAACCTTTAAACACAAGGTCACACAACCTGTACGAAGAACCAGGTTTCCATTGATATAAGTCTCATGCACTACCCAAGAAAGACAATAACCAATCACAAGGGCAACAATCATCATCTCAAGAAACACAACTGGAAGACTTACATGATCAACAAGAAATGACTTAAAGTCAACAATCATATAATCACACGTTCTTTAAATGTCTAAAGATGTAATTTTGACAAACAAACTTTTCTCATAACACGGAAACCAAAGTACATAACAAAGGTTGACTCACGTACAACCACCCATACCAATAAATGAACCCATATCTGGAAGACTCTCAAAACATTCACTCTCATTCCACACCATCGAAGGCGAACAATTAAACATTGAAAACATTTCAGACAAATAGGTAAGCTAATGTTCGGATTTCCTAAATCCAGTCAAACACAGATTTCATGACTTGCATTTATCCAATCAATTGATCTCATTTCTTTTTACGGCATTGAAATATTTAAAGAACAAATCATTTACTCTAAATTTCATAACCATATTCATAATCAAAACACTTTAATAATGCAACTATTTGGTTAAAATTTAAATCAACCGTTCTCTCTAAGTTACATGATCACATACTATAGATAAATCACTTGATTAATAAATCATTTAGATTAATTAATAAGTTCATCCTTTACTCTCAGTTCCGCAATCATATTCTATAATTAAACATCTTGAAAAAGAATAAACATTTAGATTAAATAATTCAGTCTTGATTTCAACTTAGCATTAAATAAATCAACTAAATCTTATCTCTACTTGAATTCAATTATATTCCAAAACGAATATACCTAATAGTGAGTTAAGCATGTTGACCACTTAAGGAGTTTAAACCAATAATTATATTTCGTTTCTCAATCACATATCTTAATAAAATCAACCTTTGAAGTATAATCATTTGATTATTTAAAATCTCCTTTTTTCCAATACATCATTTGACTATTAAAAAATTCAACGTTCTAAATAATTCTTCTGAATATAGAATCTACTTTTGCTTCGATTATGTAACAATTTCATCCTAAGATGATCTATATTTTAAATTTGTCTATTTAATTTCATTTGCCTTAGTTATCCATAATAATCAAAATCAAATTATAAATAAATCAAACTTTTGACAAATAAAGTCCTCTGATTAAAATAAATCCTTCGTTGACTCTAAGTTCTTCAGTTATGTTCCAAAATCAAAATTTAATGATTAAAACCATCTGATTGAACTAAATCATCCATTATCTCTAAGTTTCACTATTATGTTCAACATCAAGATATTTTAATAAATAACATTTAAATTAAATCATTTAATCCATATTTCATCATAGACTAAATAAATTGATCAAATTCAATATTTTAAGTAAAACATTTGATCACACGTCATTTACGTTTCGACTATAACAATGAAATCCACATCTTAACCCCTTATAATAGATAATTAATTTAACATTTAAATATGCACCACTAAAATGTCAATTTATACCCCAAGGTTTTTCAAATAATTATACCAGATAACAAAATCAAATCTTAATAAGAAAGCATTTATATATTTTCCAACTATGAAAATAATCTAACCCCTTTTTATACATATTTTCCAATTTCGAATTTACCCTTAAAAATAAAATAAAATAAAATATATTATATTTTATATAATATATAATATAAAATAATATTAAATATTATATATATATTATATAAAATATAATATAAAATAATATTCATAAAATTATATTAAAATTAAAAGTAATTTTTGAAATTATTAAAACACAAGAAAAAGGGTCGAAGCCCTGGGCATGCAGCCCTACCTCCTGCCGGGCGGCGGTGGCTGTGTGCAAAGCACACAGTGCCACCTCCCTGCGGGTGGCGGTGGTTGTGTGTTCACACACAGCCCGCCTCCCTGTGGGCGGCGGTGGCTGTGTGTTCACACACAGCCCGCCCCCTCGCCGGGCGGCGATGGCTGTGTGTTCCCACACAGCGAACGCCTCCGGTCAGGTGGCGGCCGCGACGATGGTGGTGGTGGGGGTTGGTCTCCCCACCCCACAATAAATTACATTTTAATTTTAATTTTTTTCATTTCCCCCTATTCTGGTAAAAACCAGAATGAGAAATTTTAACAGGGGAAGCAAACAAGCATTTTCCTTGAATAGGGAAATTTTCAATTAACATTTCCAGTTCAAATTGAGAAACAAGCAATACATTTTGCAAAACTCAAACAAATTTACCCAAACAACAAGAGGGTTTAAAGATTTAATTTGAAGAGGAGTTTTCTTTTGGGTTTTCATTTCCAAATCTCAACCATTTTGCAAGTTTTCAAAGAAATAACTCATGGGTTTTATTGGATTCAATCAACCTTTCAAAGATTTCTCACACAATCAACTAGATTTTCAAACATGCATTACAAAGATTAAACTATTTTCAAAATAAAAAAAACAAGAACAAAGAGGAACCTGGTTTCTTCCTCCAAAACTTGAAGCCTTCAAACATGGAGTTTTCCAATTCCTCCATTGAATCCATCCCAAGAAAAAGTCTCCACCTCCTTCACAAATCCAAGTAAAGCCACCAACAAACTCTCCATCCAAGTTCAAAACCCATCCCCCTCAAAATGAACAAAAATTTCCTAAAAATAGAGTTTCCCCCAAATTATTCACAAATTGAAATTGAAATTAAATTTCAATTTTCAAATTTAAAAAAAAACAAATATCTTTTACCAAAAAAGTCAACTATTTCCAAAAAATATCTTTTCTACAAAGTCATTGCATTTTGAAACATTTGAATTTTAAATAACTTAAAACAAAATTCTATTTTCCAAATAGAATGTAATACCTTTTAATTTTATTTTATTTTATTTTATTTCTCTTCAATAAAAGAATTTAAAACTTTTAACACTTTTAATTCGAAAGAAATAACTTAATCAATTCACACAATTAATTTAATTAATCAATAAAATAAATATAATCCAAGATTAGATTATTTTATTAATTAAATTAAATTAATTAATAAAGTAAATAACATTCCTAGCATTATAACCAAATATATTTAAGCCACAGATTAACAACACAAGCCATTATAACTCGAATTTAATTAAAGACCAAGGTGACCTGGGCAACATGAAACAACCAAACCCAACTACAACCTGACGACACACTGTGACTAGGGTAACGGCTTGACACAGAAAACCTAGCTACTATCTCCCAATCAATTTCCGTTGGTCAATGGACACGCTGAAACCTGGAAACCAGGTGGAGTCGATGTCATGTACCTGCCAACCTGCAACAAAGAGCATGTCGAACGTGCATATATACATAATATGATCAAACACACCGTGAAGAGGAAATCTCAGAATTGTAGGGCACTCGCAAGCGAGTGATACAATCCCATCCCCTTCACCAACACAATATCACTAACTCACGCATCTAACATCAATAACATGATCAACAACATAAAACATCATTAAATCAAATATCTTCTAAGTTAATCCTAAACCTGCCATAAAGGTAACATCAGGATAGCATCACATCAAAATATAACATCCACATTGCATAACAATTGCAATCAAAAGCAACGTAGTTCCAAAGTCAAAGCATAATAAGACATAATCATAATAGGGAAGAACAATGCCGATCAAAGAGCCAAAACAGAGGGGTGTTACATCCTCCCCCCCTAGGGTCAGGCTTACTCCTGGAAGCCTGCAAATACCCCTAGTTCAAGCTCATTAAAATACTCACATAAACAATGGTTCCAATACTGAACCACTCCATACCTCAACATAAAACAACAACAGCTTGTGCTGAAATCAACACACCCAAGCACACTTTCAATCTATACAATCAACATGGTGAAGCAACCACCAACCAAAATTCCAAAACACATATCCATTGATTAACATACATAATTACCCATATGCACCAATACACATCACCAGAAATCATCACAGGGCCACACATAATGCAATATCATTACAATGCTTACTCAAGACAAGGTATGCACATTATCACTTCAACATTCATTTAACATTTTGCATTTTGAATCCAGGTACAATAATTTAACAACTACATGATTTCTTAAGACTCAACGATAATGTTGGGGACTATAGGCCATACCAACAAGATGCACCTATTATGCAATCATCATTAACATGCAATGGTTTCACTAATCCCTTTTCTTTAAACTTTTACTTACTGCAAAATGATTTTCTATTCATATTATACATTTTCCCTGATTATGAATGCAACTTGGGGACTTAGGTCCTTTACCCAAGGTTTGATCTAATAAAACAACCTTCATATATACATAAACATTTTCTCATAAGATACATCATACCCTGGGTGTCAATACCCACACACTTAAGGACAACATCTTCGTTAACCCAATGGAAAGAGAGAGAAGACAAGATATTTACAGTTCTAACATAGGCACGAATGTAATCATGGTTTCATCATCACACAATCACTTTCACACAAATGCATCTACCACATGAGAGCATGCACAAATCTCTATGAACTAATAACATGTTCATTCATTTCCTATTATCATAATTCTTAATTCTCTATCCGATAGAATATGCAAACGCAACTCTAACACCACATAGGGGTCAATCAAGTAATCACTTGCACAAAGAGATAAAGCACCAGAAAACACGCATCAGATACTTGCATGGAGAAGGAAACAACAAGACTCCAAAAGAGAATCCACACCCAAGGAAATTCTTGGCACCCTCAAGGTCAAACAAAACTTCCAAGACATGAGCATCATTCCTCCACAACACAAGACAAGGTTGGGAAATTCCACCCTCTATAACGCCATACTAAGGCACTCAAGGAAAGAGGTCCTATGACTATCTCGCCCCAACAAATACTTGGAACATACTCAATAAACACACTACAACCACACTCAAGAACCACTTAAGGGTCACCCCCTTTTACACAACAAAAGAGTCAGGCATCAAGAAGGAGACCAATCAAAACACACTTCTTGGTAGGCTCGAGGGCCTAACCAACCCTCACAAAGCATTCATCAACAAGACATGCAAAGGCAGAAACAATCAACAAAACTGATCGTTGTCCACCACACACAACACCCCAAACTCACACACCAAACAATCGTCCATAATGCATTCTTCCAGTAGAAATGATATCGGTGCATTGCGCACTACACTGAGGATCCTATCCTTTCCACTGGTTTCCTGCACCATTGGACCTACACCTGCTAATGACAACCTCAAGGAAAACAAGAGAAATCAACCCAAAAAGGAAAACAATTCGAAAGAGTAAAACAACTAGGTCAATACAATGGGCTCATAGTGCCCAGAGTATAACCTACACAGCTTACAACATAATGGGTCCAACATAATCCCAGAGTTCCCAGTGTTTAAACCTAGGCTCTGATACCATGTGTAATGCCCCACCACGCAACCCTAGAGGAAGTTGCAATTCATTACTTAAACGTACCAATTTTTTTTTTTTTTTTTTTTTTGCACAAATAACATGTAAGATGAATACATATTGCCAACCACCTCTAAGGCCACAAGGCAAAGATTACTTTAAAACCCAAACAACAATTAACATCAACTGAAACCAAAACATTAAACACTTACAGAATTAAGATTACATACATCCCATACAAGATAAATTACAACAAGGAAAATAAATACCTCAAGATTCCAATTAACAACATTTAAACAATAAGATTACAACACTCATTCCCCGAATGAGGTAAATCCAATAATCATGATTATAATTTACAAATTCCACCTCGATAACAAATGAGGGGTAATAAAATACAATAAGAACTGAGAGAACAAGGCATGAGAAGAAACTGATTCCCACGAGCTCTCCAACTGGAAATCACGACCACACGAACAAGAAGTACCAACGGATTAAGATGCACGCCACCCGAACACGTGGAACCCAAAGGCCCCACTCCCTCCATGCTAGGAGATAGTAACAAGGATTTCCTAGACAAGACCATCTACCACTAGACACAGGCTATCACAAAAACTGAACTGCGAACAAGAACATATACCACATCACTTAACATCATGATTACAATGTTTCCAGAGTACAAAATCGAGTACAATCACTGTATAATAAAAAAACCCACGGTACAACACCATACCGACTGTTGTCATAGGAGGAATGTCATCGCAAAGGTTGCATGGGATCTCCTGGCAAGTCTTCCTAGGTCCCGACCCCCCTCTAGGGATATCCTGGAAACCTCAACCGACTCCCGGCCCCACATGCACACCAGAGCGGAATCGATTATCTCTCGTAAAGACAAGATAACGATCTTGCCATTCTAGGCCTTCCCGACTCATCTCAAGTCTCGTACAAGCCCTTGAGCCAATGAGCGAGGCTAAATTATCTTATTAATGTTCAAGCTACTCTATCCCTAGTATAAGTTATTTTAATTTTCACTTAGTTAACTGACTCTCACACGAGTTATCCTAGAACCACTTTGGGCCCGACGCTCGTTGAAAGCCACTCTCCTATCGACAACACATAACTCAACCACATGCCAAGGGTAGACAATGCACTAACACTAATCACAAATAACCAAACACCTCAATAGGTAACACATCACTACAGATGTACAAAACTGAAACCAAAGCGTGCAATACCCAAGGCTAACACAAGGTTGACTAACATAATGATAACCCACATAACGAAATGAAAACACGACTCAACCTTTAAACACAAGGTCACACGACCCGTACGAAGAACCAGGTTTCCACTGATATAAGTCTCATGCACTACCCAAGAAAGACAATAACCAATCACAAGGGCAACAATCATCATCTCAAGAAACACAACTGGAAGACTTACATGATCAACAAGAAATGACTTAAAGTCAACAATCATATAATCACACATTCTTTAAATGTCTAAAGATGTAATTTTGACAAACAAACTTTTCTCATAACACGGAAACCAAAGTACATAACAAAGGTTGACTCACGTACAACCACCCATACCAATAAATGAACCCATATCTGGAAGACTCTCAAAACATTCACTCTCATTCCACAACATCGAAGGCGAACAATTAAACACTGAAAACATTTCAGACAAATAGGTAAGCTAATGTTCGGATTTCCTAAATCCAGTGAAACACAGATTTCATGACTTGCATTTATCCAATCAATTGATCTCATTTCTTTTTACGACATTGAAACATTTAAAGAACAAATCATTTACTCTAAATTTCATAACCATATTCATAATCAAAACACTTTAATAATGCAACTATCTGGTTAAAATTTAAATCAACCGTTCTCTCTAAGTTTCATGATCACATACTATAGATAAATCACTTGATTAATAAATCATTTAGATTAATTAATAAGTTCATCCTTTACTCTCAGTTCCGCAATCATATTCTATAATTAAACATCTTGAAAAAGAATAAACATTTAGATTAAATAATTCAGTCTTGATTTCAACTTAGCATTAAATAAATCAACTAAATCTTATCTCTACTTGGTTAAATTTATATTCCAAAGCGAATACTTACCCTAGTGAGTTAAGCATGTTGACCATAAGGGTTTAAACCAATAATTATATTTCGTTTCTCAATCACATATCTTAATAAAGTCAACCTTTGAAGTATAATCATTTGATTATTTAAAATCTCCTTTTTTTTCAATACATCATTTAACTATACAAACATTAAAAATAAAAAATTCAACGTTCTAAATAATTCTTTTAAATATAGAATCTACTTTTGCTTCGATTATGTAACAATTTCATCCTAAGATGATCTATATTTTAAATTTGTCTATTTAATTCGATATGCCTCAGTTATCCATAATAATCAAAATCAAATTATAAATAAATCAAACTTTTGACAAATAAAGTCCTCTGATTAAAATAAATCCTTCGTTGACCCTAAGTTCTTTAGTTATGTTCCATAATCAAAATTTAATGATTAAAACCATCTGATTGAACTAAATCATCCATTATCTCTAAGTGTCACTATTATGTTCAACATCAAGATATTTTAATAAATAACATTTAAATTAAATCATTTAATCCATATTTCATCATAGACTAAATAAATTGATCAAAGTCAATATTTTAAGTAAAACGTTTGATCACACGTCATTTACGTTTCGACTATAACAATGAAATCCACATCTTAACCCCTTATAATAGATAATTAATTTAACATTTAAATATGCGCCACTAAAATGTCAATTTATACCCCAAGGTTTTTCAAATAATTATACCAGATAACAAAATCAAATCTTAATAAGAAAGCATTTATATATTTTCCAACTATGAAAATAATCTAACCCCTTTTTATACATACTTTCCAATTTCGAATTTACCCTTAAAAAATAAAATAAAATAAAATATATTATATTTTATATAATATATAATATAAAATAATATTAAATATTATATATATATTATATAAAATATAATATAAAATAATATTCATAAATCTATATTAAAATTAAAAGTAATTTTCAATGCTTCAACACAAGAAAGAATTTTGAAGCCACGGGCACTGACCCCTACCTCCTGTGGGCGGTGGTGTTTGTGTGTTCACACATGGCAGGAGTCTTACTATGGTGGTGCCTGTGTTCACACAGTAGCCTCCTGCGGGCGGCGATATTTGTGTGTTCTACAACCACTTCACTGCGGGCTTAGCTGGTGGGCTGTGTTCTACCGACTTAGCCTCACTACAGCCCGCCTCCCTGCTTGAGTAATGACAGCTGTGTGTTCCCCTGTGAAGCATACTCCTGGCTGGAGGCGGTGGCCTTGGCCAGTGGTGGTGGTGGTCTCCCCACCACAATACGTTACATTTAATTTTTATTTTCATTTCCCCTATTACAGTAAAAACGAGAATGAGAAATTATGAGAGAGCAAACAAAGCATTTCCTTTGAATGGAAATTTTTAATTAACATTCAGTTCAAATTGAAACAAGTAATACATTTTGCAAAACTCAAACAAATTTACCCAAACAGAGGGTTTAAAAGTTAATTTGAAGGAGTTTTCTTTGGTTTGTTCCAAATCTCAACCATTTTACCGAAGTTTTTCAAAGAAATAACTCATAGGTTTTGGTTCAATCAACCTTTCAAATATTTCTAATCAACTAGATTTTCAAACATGCATTTAAAGTTAATCTATTTTCAAAATGGACAAGCAAGGATAAGAGGAACATGTTTTCTTCCTCCAAAACTTGAAGCCTTCAAACATGGAGTTTTCCAATTCCTCCATTGAATCCATCCCAAGCCAAAGTCTCCACCTCCTTCACAATCCAAGCAAAGCCACCAACAAATTCTCCATCCAACTTGCCAAAAAAACCAACCATCCCCCCCTCTAAAATGAAAAATATATGCTAAAAATAGAGTTTCCCCCAAATTATTCACAAATTGAAATTGAAATTCAATTTCCATTTCCAAATTCAGAAACAAATATCTTTTACCAAAAAAAGTCAACTATTTCCAAAAATATATTTTCTACCCCAAGGTCATTGTATTGAAAATATTTGGAATTTTAAATAACTTAAACAATTTTCAATTTTCTAAATAGAATGTAATACCTTTTAATTTTATTTTTTTCAATAAAAGAATTTAAAACTTTCAACACTTTTAATTTGAAAGAAATAACTTAATCAATTCACACAATTAATTTAATTAATCAATAAAATAAATCTAATCCAAGATTAGATTATTTTATTAATTAAATTAAATTAATTAATAAAGTAAATAACATTCCTAGCATTATAACCAAATAAATTTAAGCCACAGATTAACAACACAAGCCATTATAACTAAAGATTTAATTAAGACCAAGGTGACACAGGCAGCATGAAACAACAAACCCGAGTACAACTAGGCGACACCTTTGTGACTAGGTAGCGACAAACACGAAAACCTATTTCTATCTCCCGATCAATTTCCGTTGGTCAATGGACCGCGGCGACACAGAGCGGTGTGGTCGATGTCATGTACGCCAACGCAACAAGAGCATGTCGAACGTGCATATATACATAATATGATCAAACACAGGTAGAGAAATCTCAGAATCGTAGGGCACTCGCAAGCGAGTGATACAATCCCGTCCCCTTCACCAACACAATATCACTAACTCACGCATCTAACATCAATAACATGATCAACAACATAAAACATCATTAAATCAAATATCTTCTAAGTTAATCCTAAACCTGCCATAAGGGTAACATCAGGATAGCATCACATCAAAATATAACATCCACATTGCATAACAATTGCAATCAAAAGCAACGTAGTTCCAAAGTCAAAGCATAATAAGACATAATCATAACAGGGAAGAACAATGCCGATCAAAGAGCCAAAATGGAGGGGTGTTACATTGAGAGTCCTCAAAAGTCTTTTGATGGAAATCATTAAGGTCTATGTATTAAAGGCATATATCTATGATGTTTTGAATGGATGATGCAATCTTGAAAGCTTCAATGACACCTAAAACTCGTATCTCATGGTTGCTAGTAGTTTTTAGTCTTATTAACCTTATCCTAGAAGTTAACAACAACCCATAATAAATACAAGCTTTCCATAATAAACATTTAATTGTATCCAATTCTAATTTTGTTTATTTAAGGCCTTTAGTTACATGGGTTTGCACAAACATCCATCATTCTAATGAGAAACAATTAGATTTATGTTTGTAGAGAAAATTAAGTTTTGAGAACCATATAAAAGTGTTTTGAGTTCTAGAGAACCCATATTACCATTATCAAATTTTTATTTATAATTCCTTGTGAGGTTTGGGTTTTAGGTTGGATTTGAAACTAGGAACCATGTTTTGGGTTCACACTTAAGTTCAAACTCAACTTTGTCAAACAAACTTTCTCATGTTAGTCATGAGGTGCAAGAACCAAGTAGAAATTTGGACATGGAACCTAAAGTTTTGAGTTTTCCTCTAAGTTCAAACTTTGTAGTATAGAAGTCCAAAAGGGAGTTTTGGGAATCAAAGTGAATGAAGGAATTGAAACCAAAAGTTCCAAGTCCATATTTGAATCCAAACCCCATGACTAAATAATTCTACATCACATGGTGATTTGGGGATTTAGAATCAACCATGGACTTGGGAACAAGTCGTAAATCCACACATGGATCTAAAATCTACTTTGGGTGTTTTAATCTTTATTTTAAATGATATGGAAATAGTGGGAGATGGAAAGGAATTAGGCCTTGGAACTTAGTTCCAAATTCATATTAGAGTCCATAGTCCACTTTTAACATTTTTCAGCTTTCTTTTATAAAGGGTTTATACTTGGGAGTCAGATTGGGATAAGAACCTAGGACTAAGAGGTCCCAAGTTTGAACATTGGTATGAACCTAGTGATCAAAACACCATAAAATCCTCTATCAATATTTAAGCATAAAGAAACCCTAATTTATCCTTCCCTAAACACATGAAAAATTTCTAAACTAGCAATAAAAAAGAGAGAAACAAAACCCTAAGCAAAAGATACAATAGTTGGCTAAATAAAACCACAACATAATGGATTTAAACATTAAATGATGAAGAATGATCAAGCTAATGAAAGGATTTTAAAACATAACAAAAATAACAAGAACTATATCTCAAACTTACATGGAGACAATTGATAAGACTAAAATACATTGGATAAGTTAAGCTCCATGAACCCTACACAATCTTGACCTCAAGATCAATAGGAAAACTTAATCAACTAGCTTGAATTTATCTATAATGCAAACAAAAATTTGATACTTGAACACTAGAGGCTAAGTAGGTTTCAAGTTGTAGGAGACAACTAAGGATATGGAACTTAGTCCATAAATCTATAGGTTCTTCAAACTTATAAAAATTTGATAAATAACTAAAAAAAAGTGAAAATAAAAGGGGGAAAGCATACTATAGAAGGAACTTGGAACCAAGTTCCAAATTACCCCAAAATTCTAAACTTTTAATAACTTTGGTTGTTATGTTTTCTTAGGAACTTAGAAATAATTCCAAGCTCCATGGAGGATTTAAAAGATCGAAAAGTAATAAAAACACATTGGAAAATTATAAAATCTAAATAAGAGATTGAAAACAAAGGTCCTAAAGGGGTCAAAAACTTAATAATTAAAACAAAAATGAGGAGCAAAGGTTTTGAAAATGAACAGACAAAAATGAAAAGAGGGGGTTCCCATATTGACTAAGAAAAAGATGGAGGGTGTATGCAAGGTATAACAATTAGTTGACCAAATGAAAAGAAATAAAATAACTCTTTTAAGAAATATAAACAAGCACTAATGATAAAATAACCACAAATAAAATATCTGAGATAGTAATTAACAAAGAAGGTACATGTACTTAGCTTTAGAAGCAACAAATATACATTATTTTTGTTGTAGAATATGCTCGATGACATAGTTCAATGCTTAATGGTCAAACCTAAGGTTATTAAGCTCTAAGAAACTATAAGGTGAGTTATTCTCTACTTTGGTTCACTATCACAAGGACAAAACTAATATGTGCATGTGCAACTTTGACTTTTTTTTAAATTGTTACCTTGGTTTTGGTCCACCAATTTTCAAAGCCTCACTTTTCTCATTATTTAGATAAGTATAGGTCATATAGGTCTTCAAGCCTTTTTGTGTGATTATTGCCCTTAATTGGAGTCCTAAAAGTCTTCCCTACTTAGTCATTTTATTTTAAATCAGCTTTTAAAGTGAGTTCTTGAATCATCGTTGGGTTCTAACAAGGTTCTTACAACCTCGTCGAACCTCAACAAGGTACTCATAACTTGCCCATGTTCCTACAATACCAAGTTTTCTTCAAGTGGCAGCTTTGAAGGGTAAACTATAAGTTTAAGTTCTTTTCTTTTTGGGTGGCGATGAGGTTGTGACAACCTCGTTGGACCTTAATGGGGTTGCCATAACCACAAAATTTTTTGACAAGAGATAAAGCAAAGGCAAAGATAAAGGTTTCACTTGGTTTTGAAGGTAGTTTTGGGGCTCGACAAGAAAAATAAAAATTTGCTTAGAGTTTGGCGGAGGTGAAGGAAAATAGGTAAATCAGGCATTTATAGAGGTTTTGAAAGCTATTGTGGAGCCTGAAATGAGTTTAAGAACTCCCTATTTTCATTGATAAAATATATGAAGTGGGTAGTTAAGGAGGTTGTGAAACCTATAGCTATGTTTTCCAAGGTTCTCAAACCCTTGTCGGGGCTCGATAAGTAAGGCATAACCTTACTTTATGGCTGCAATGAAGACAAAATAAAATGTCTAAGCAATATTTTAATAGGTTCTTAAACCAATTTCGAGGTCTGAGGCATGACTCGCAACCCTGAAAGCTAAAGGAAGATAAATAAAGGAATATTAAAAAGAAAAGAAAATAATAGAGAAAAGGGGCAAATGAAATGATAAAGCGGGAACCAGTAAAGGTTTCAAAACCTATTAAAGCCCAACATTTTTGAAGGTTGGCACTGAACATCATGGATTTGATTATTATTTTATTTTTGTAAAAGAAGCCTTTTCAAGACTATTTTGGGCGGTTACATTTTGTAACCTTTAAATATGTAATCAAATGACATTAGGGGGGTGTGAATTTTTGATCTCTATTAGATTGTGATATAAGAGTGAGAATCGATCATAAGAAGGATCAATTTAAATTTTGTTCATTCCATAAAGATTTCTTTGTCTATGAGCATTAAAAATTGAATGTGATATCTTATATTTATCTCTAAGTCTGTAAGCTTGGGTGAATGCTTGAATATTGCCTCTCTTTGTATATGTGATATTCAATCATATAACGTTCATTTCTTTTTGGAGTGTAATGGAGTTTAAACTTGAACAATTATTTATTCACCATTAGTGTTTCCAATTTGTGTATTGAAGTACTGTTGGTATTTGTAGCTTGTTACTTTAAAATCCATTTATGTTGAATCTATGAATCACATTTGTATCATGGCTATTAACAAATGTTAGTTTGCCTTTACTACTTTCTGGTTAAAAGTATACCCCATCTTTATAATTTTCAAAAATCAAATTTTATCATACAAGGGAGTTGTACTTTATTTAAAATTCAGAGGGAAGTTAATCAATAACTTACCCAACTGTTCGTTACTTATTTGTCTTCTATTTGGACATAAATAGAGTCATGATAATTCAATTTTTAGAAGACAAATATGTATACCAACACAAATTCAACCTAAGAGCATGTGACTTGCTAAAACATGTTCACCTTTGACATACCTAGACTTGATGGTGTCTAAATATACTTTTGAAGTTTGTTGTACAAAGAGTTTCACCTTAGTCAAACTCAAGGAATCGATTTACTAACCTAAACAAGATCAAAGACAATTCAAGCAACCATACAAGATGTATAATTTGTTACTACTAATATGGATGCTAATACTAGTTTTTTTATGTTGTACTTTTCCCTCATATTATATGATGATCACATAGAAGATGGATAGATCTTGACGCCAAATAAAATGAAGTAGGATTTGTCATTTTATGTGACACCTTAATATATAAAATGAGTTGTTTAAGATTAATCTAATAGATAATGACTAGTTGTAATTCCATGATTAAATTCTCAATTTAAAAATTGAAGAATCAAATCCACAATTATAAAGTCAACCCAAATAAAAATAAAAAAATTAAAAGAAATCAGTAAATTAGATATGGATCTTTAAAATGTATCAAATCAGATTTAATCAAATTGACAAGTTATATACATCATACCATTTGTACAATAATCAATACATATAAAACAAATAAATCACGCAAGGAAAAAAGTACTAAGTATGAATTTTTCATACTTGCACATATAAAATTACGACACGTGTTCGCATCTTGAATAAAGTCACATGAACGTGATTATATCGTTTAGCATGGGACAAAGCACACGAACTAAATTAAGAGAAAACGCGTTGTGTTGCTTTTGACCATACGACAAATGCATGTTTCCATAGTCAACATGGGTTTCTTTTCATTGGAACCCAAATTAGTCTTCTAAATTGTCCCTTTCACCTTTTATCACCATGTTAAACTACAACTACTTCACTTAGGATATGATACTATGAATGGTAGGTATTGATGTAAACAAATAAATATATAATTTAGATAATCTTTTGGAATTAAATAGGAAGATAAATGTATTTAGTATTAACAATAATATTGAAAAATATTCGTGATGTTACATGTATAAAAAATTGACATTTTTAATTTAAAAGATTTCTAAGTTCATTGCAAGTTTGAATCTCCTAGTTTTGAATTTGAGTTTGACGATCTTGGTCTAATGTATGAGAATGAGCTTGGATATATGTAGGAATGAACTACAAAATGTGTGTGTAGAGATTTTGTTTGCCTTCACCTACCTCGTGTCTAAGTTTGTCAAGATGTTTGCAAACATCTTTTGAGAGATTGTTAAATCATTAGGGTCAGTTATCCTAGTAAACCTCCTAAATAGACTAGCTTTATAGTTCTGAGATATGGATATTTAAAGTTAGTATGCATAATCTTGCAAATAACCTTATATGATTTTGATATAGATTATGCTTCTTTGTTCCTTTAGAAAATAAATGTGTGGTCTAATGAATTTGTTTTGTTAATCTCTATATATTAACATATGAATTAATCACATAAATGAATGTCATTAAGTACCAAGGAATGCAATAAGTTACAAAAATGTTTGTTAAGTCGGCTCATAATGACTAGTGAAAAGAGAAAGGAAAGAATTTGAATTTAAACTTTTAAATTTCAAGTTCAATCCCATGTTTCTTGGGATTGAACTAGTAGTCTTGGAAGTGGCACAAAATTGAGCTAGGTATGGAAAATGGTTAGATCAAGGAAAATAGTAGATGTATGGAATTGGGTGTGAATATGGATGAACAAATTATGAATAAATGATTAAGATGAGGGAGTATGTGTAAAGTAGATAAAATAAAATAATGGGCCCAAAACAAAATGGGAATCAACATGACTATTTGAATTTTACCATTACATTTTCCTCCCACTTTGAGATTTATGTAAATCTAACATGAACATGCATTTCAAAGTATATGATCATTCTCAACCATGCATGAAAATTAAATACTTAGATGTTTCGAAAGGATCTTTAGTCCATGTAAAGTAATGAACCATTCTTGTATTCTTGGGTTCCTCTTCATGACATAAGTACTGAATATGAACCTACCAAATATAAATGTAGCATTTACAATGAGTAGAAATTTTCTCACACAAGTGAAATAGACACAAATAATAATTACTTTTAACTTTATAAAAGAAATAAGTAGAAGAGAAAGAAGGGTTAGAGATGCATGTATAAAACATGATAAAAGTGTTTCTCAATATAGCAATATAATGTGACATGTTTGATATTGTTGCAAGTATGAGAAAGTTTGGTGGTGTTGCCATTAATGTTGTCATTGATGTCAACACAGTTCAGTATGTTGCAGATTGTGCATGTATAGTTGAGATGTTGTGAGTACATGGAGCTATCCTTATGATGTTGCAGATGTGCTGAAATGATGAGTTTCCAAGTGCTTTTGAGAAAATTAATAAAGAGTGAAGTCAAAGTTATGTATGGGTTCAAAATGTGCTCCGGTATGTGCTTTGTGTTTTTTCTGTGTTGATCCTATGCTTGTGCGGGTCTAAAGGGTTGTTGTTAATGATTTGATGGTGATATCTCCTGATTTGTAGCTTTTGGTTTGATGGTGTGTGAAAGTTGTGTTCACCAGTGTGTGAACTGGTTTGGCAGAGTTGCTTGTCTATGGATTGGGAGAAATGTTTCTACTTTGCAGTCCTCCCCTGTTTTGTTTAAGATCTTGCAGATCTAGAATATTCCTTGGAATGGTGTTCTTTGAGTTCTGGCAAAGATGTTTTTGGTTTGGTGATCCGGAAGTTGAGTTTCAAAGTTGTATGTGTTTGCACTGTCTGGATGGATTGATGGAAGGAGTTCTGTGTTTGAAGGTTGTTACACTTGCTACAGATGTATCTAAAGGAACCTGAGAAGTTTTCTCATGCATAATGAAGCGTGTTGTGTCGTTTGCATGTTATCTTCTTGTTAGGTAGCGTGTACTTCAATGTTCATTTGTGTTTTCATTAGGTTTGGGCGACCTGGTGTTTACACTTCATATGAAGAATTAAAATTTAATTAAGGAAGCATGTGGTTGATCCGAGACACTATTTTTGGTCTTAGTTAAGTGTTTAATTGGTCCACTCTCATTCCTTTCCACCGCAGGAATGTTGAGCTGCCGACCTAATTTGAATTTATGAAATGAAGTGTATGTGGCCGACCTTGGAGAAAGTTTCTAAGGTTGAAGATGGTATAAATGCAAGTCAAGATGTGAAGGATTAAGATATACACAAGTAACGAAGTAAGCCACAAGTGAAGAGTAGAAGTGTGCGAAAGTGAGTTGAGGCAACAACATTTCATTGTGTTAGATTCCTGAAAGCAGTGAGCTAAATGTTTTTGCAATCTTCTATTCAAGGTTGCGGATGTGTTTAAATTTCTGTGGTGGATCTTTCTGTTATCTTTTGTATTTGTAGGCAGTGAGCCTCCCTATTGGACAGTGAGTCCTTTTTCTAGGTAGTGAGCCTTTGTATTTGGGAAGTGAGCCTCTTGTATTTAGTTTTGCTATCACTTTATATTGTGAGTTAATCATCATTGTGGTTTTTCCCTCATTGGGTTTTCCACATAAAATCTGGTGTTCACTGTATTGATTTTGCTTTCTGTTATCTGCATCTAATGTTCATACTTAATAATAGAAGAATGTGGTTGTGAAGTTAATAAGTGTTTGAAGTTTTGTGTTTGAATTTGGTGACAATTGATTCACCCCCCCTCTTAGTTGTCCTGCACCTTTTAAAAATTGGTATCAGAGTTGTGGTTCCTTGGTGTAGAGCTTAATTGCTTAAGGAAGATCTGATGGTGCATACGTTGGCGATCCCTATGTTCGATGGATCTAATTACAATGACTGGAAAGTGTAGATGAGAGGATATATTATCTCTCTTGGTTGCAAGACCTAGAATCATGTTGAGACGAAGTATGTTGCTTCGATAAGTGGTCCTACTACTGCAGATGAGGTTTCTGCTTATGAGGAGAATGAGAAAGTGAGATATGTTATCTTTAGTGCTCTATCTAAAATTGAGTGAACTAAGGTTCTTTCTTTGGAAACTGCAAATAAAGTTTGGAAGGAGTTAGAAGAACTATATGAAGGAAATGAAAGAGTAAAATTGACAAAGAAGCTGACAACAAAGCGTAGATATGAGAATTTGAAAATGGAAGAAGGGGAAGATTTTGCAAGCTATTTCCAAAGGGTTGAACTTGCAGCAAATGAAATTAAGAAGCAAGGGGGAAAATTGACTGATGAAGATATAATTGAGAAGATTTTAATAACCCTACCTGAGTGTTATAGTGATAAGATCTTAGTTATTGAAGAGATGTATGATCCTAAGAAGTATACTAAAGAACAATTATTTGGCACCTTGACAACATTAGAGATGAGAAAGTTTGGAAAGGAGGAAAAGAAAGAAACTGCATTTAAAGTAACAAAGATTGAGGATGATCCAGATAGTGATGGTTCTTATGATTTGGAAGTGAATTTTACCAAGAAGTTGAAGAAAGGTACTGGTTAGTATAAAGGTATGTTACCCTTTAAATGTTTCAGTTGTGGTAATATTGGTCATTATGCTTCAAGATGTCCAAATAGAGTTGTACATAAGAAGAACAAGGATTATAAAGATAAGGATAAAAAGGATAAGAAATATAAGAAGTTGTATTATGTTAAAGAATAAGGAAATTTTTTTGATGATGAATCTGATTATGGGGGTGATGATAGTGAATGCTTATTTTTATCTTTGGAGAATAAATTTGTGTCAACTAATCCTAGAAAATGTGCAAGAAAGAATGTTTTAGAGAATAAAAAGAATGAGATGGAAGGTACTTTGGTCACCACCTTTCATGCAAGACAGGATGAAGACTACCGGGTGATTGATAGTGGATGCTCTAATCACATGACCAGAGATAAAATTAAGTTTACTAAACTTGAAAGGTATGATGGTGGTTTGGTCATGTTTGGTGAGGATTCAGGAGCAAAGATTGTTGGGAAAGGCACAATTAGTTTTGATGGAATACACAACGCTGATGATGTATATTATGTAAAAGGATTAAGGCATAAACTTTTGAGTATTAGATAGATGTGTAGCAACGGTTTTAAACTTGTGTTTTAGAATAATACTCGTGAGATCAGAGAAAGATCCAGAGATATGGTTGTTGCAGAAAGGATGACTCATGGAAACATCTATCAGTTTAAGGGTGTGGATGGTCACTGCCTTGTATCTCAAGTCAATGAAAGTTGGTTATGGCACCAGAGAATGGGACATGTAAACTTTGATAATCTGGTCAGAATCAGTTCAATAGATGTTGTCCAAGGTCTGCCTAAAATCACAAGGCCTATTATTACTATTTGCAAAAGTTGTCAGTTAGGGAAACATACAAGAAGCAATTTTAAGGGAAAAGAGCAATCTACTACTGGAATGCTGGAATTAATTCATACAGATCTTTGTGGTTTGACTAGAATAGGAATCCTGAATGGTGATAGGTATTTCATGCTCCTTATTGATGATTATTCTTGAATGGCATGGGTTGCTTTTCTTAGAGAGAAGACTCAGTTTCTGGACAGCTTTAAAGTGTTCAAAGCAAGAGTGGAAAATGAAGTGAACCTAAGAATCAAATGTTTGAGATCCGATAGAGGTGGAGAATTCAATTCTAGTGAATTTAATGCATTTTGTGAAGAGCATGGCATAAAAGACACTTTTCTGCTTTGAGAACCCCTCAGCAGAATGGATTGGTTGAGATGAAAAATTGGATGGTACAAGAAGCTGCAAGAACCATGATGAAAGAATCAAATGTACCTGATGTGTACTAGAGAGAGGTGATACACATTGTTGTTTATGTTCTTAACAGAGTTCAAATTAGAGGAAACAACTCAAAGACTCCTTTTGAGTTATGGACCAGTAAGACTCCTACTGTGAAGTACTTTAAGGTATTTGGAAGTAGATGTTACATTAAAAGAGATGATGAAAATCTTGGGAAGTTTGATGCTAGATGTGATGAAGGAATTTTTCTTGGGTACTCAACTACTAGTAAAGCATATAGATGCTTCAATAAAAGATTAAGAAAGATTGTTGGAACCAGATGATCTTATTGGCGTACCAGTACCCGAGGAGAATAAGGAAGATGAAGAAGAACAGACTGAAGAAGAAGAAGAAAATGAACTAGAACCTATTTCTAAGACTCTGAAATATGTGTAGAAGAATCATCCAGAGGAACAAATAATTGGAGATAAGAGTGAAGGTGTGAAGAAAAGAAGTAAAGTAGTGGCTGAGGTAAATCTATGTTTACTTTCTAAAATAGAACCTAAGTCTGTGTGTGAATCATGTGAAGATGAGAGTTGGGTTAGAGCTATGAAAGAAGAGTTGCAAAAAATAGAAAAGAATCGAACATGGGAATTAGTTCCTAGACCTGTGAATAAGAATACAATTGGTTCAAAATGGGTGTTCAGGAATAAGTTGAATGAAAATGGTGAAGTTATAAGAAACAAAAAAAGAATTGTATGCAAGGAATACTCACAAGTTGAAGGCATAGACTTTGAAGAAACATTTTCCCTTGTGCATTTTCTACCCACAAGGATTTCAAGGTATATCAGATGGATGTCAAGTCAACATTCCTGAATGGTGAATTGGAAGAAGAAGTATACATGGAATAACCTGAAGGATTTTAGTTATCAAACAAACTCGATATGGTTTATAAGTTGAAGAAGGCATTGTATGGAATGAAGCAAGCTCCCAGAGCTTGGTATGCAAGATTGGATAGATATTTGACACAACAAGGATTCTACAAAGGCTCTGCTGACAACAATCTTTACTTCAAAATGTAAGGTAACAAAATGTTGATAGTGGTAGTATATGTTGATGACATCATCTTTGGGGGAAATGAAGGCATGTGTAAAAGATTTGCAGAAGAAATGCAAAAAGAATTTGAAATGTCCATGATTGGTGAGCTGAATTTCTTTCTTGATCTTCAAGTAAATCAAACTAATAAAGGGATATTCATTTCACAATATAAGTATGTGAAAGAGTTGTTAAAGAAGTTTGAAATGGATGACTCCAAATTGGTTAGTACTCCTATGGTGACCAGATGTAAGTTGAGTAAAGATGATGAATCTATTAAAGTTGATCAGAGCAAATACAAATGTATGATTGGAGGGCTATTGTATCTTATTGCTACCAAACTTGACATCATGCATGCAGTATGTTTAGTTGCTAGATTTCAAGTAGATCCTAAAGAGGCACATTTTACAACTGTAAAGAGGATATTCAGATATCTTAAAGGTACACCGAATTATGGCTTATGGTATCCTAAGGATGTTGATTTCACTTTGAGTGCTTATACCAATGCAGATTGGGCCGGTTGTGTGGATGGGTGGAAGAGTACCAGTGGAGGTTCTTTCTTTCTTGGCGAACGATTGGTTTCTTGGTTGAGTAAGAAACAAGACTCGGTTTCTTTATCCACTTTAGAGGAAAAATATATTGTTGCAACATCTTGCTGCACACAGGTTTTGTGGATGAAGCAAACTCTAAAAGACATTGGAGTGATATGTGATGAGCCTATTCCTATTTTATGTGATAATACAAGTACTATAAACATTTCAAAGAATCTGGTAATGCATTCAAGAACAAAACACATATCTATCAGATATCATTTCCTAAGAGAGAAGGTGTTGGAGAATAAAATTAGATTGGAGTATGTGTCAACAAAGGAACAAATTGTAGATATATTTACTAAGGCTCTTCCGAAGGATACTTTTGAGTATCTTAGGGAGAAGTTGGGGGTCATTGGCCCTCCAAACTAGGTGCACATGGAAGTGCATCAGTCCAGTGAATTCACAAATTCTTCATTTATCTGGACTGATGAATGGGTCTACTCTGCAGGGGGAGTAGAATTTTTTTCATTGTTGCAGGATGAGTTGAATGGGTGTACTCCTAAGGTCGATTAATCAGATCTTTTGATATTTTTCAGTGATGTCAAAAGGAGAGAGAAAGTCATGTGAAAAATAGTATAAGAAAGGACAGAGAGTCGTGAAGAGGAAGAGAGTTGCCTTTGATTGTTTTTCACATCATGTGTTGCCATCAATGACAAAGGGGGATATTGTTGCAAGTATGAGCAAGTTTGGTGGTGTTGTCATTAATGTTATCATTGATGTCAACATAGTTCAGTTTGTTGCAGATTGTGAATGTATAGTTGAGATGTTGTTGAGATGTTGTGAGTACATGGAGCTATCCTTCTAATATTGCAGATGTGTTGAAATGATGAGTTTCCAAGTGCTTTTGAGTAAATTAATAAAGAGTGAAGTTAGAGTTATGTATGCATTCAAAATGTGCTCTGGTATGTGCTTCACATTTATTCTATGTTGATCCTATGCTTGTGCAGATTCGAAGGGTTGTTGTTGATGATCTGATGGTGATATCTCTTGATTTGTAGCTTTTGGTTTGATGGTGTGTGAAAGTTGTGTTCACTAGTGTGTTAACTAGTATGTCAGAGTTGCTTGTTTGTGCACTGGGAGAAATGTTTCTACTCCAAAATCCTTTGTTGTTTTGTTTTAGATCTTGTGAATCTGGAATATTCTTGTAATGGTGATCTCTGAGTTCTGGCAAAGATGTTTGTGGTTTGGTGATCTAGAAGTTGAGTTTCAGAGTTGTATGTGTTTGCACAGTCTAGATGGAATGATGGAAGGAGTTATGTGTTCAAAGGTTATTACACTTGTTGTAGATGTATCTAAAGGAAATTGATAAGTGTTCTCGTTCATAATGAAGTGTGTTGCATCATTCACGTGTTATCTTCTTGCTGGGAAGTGTGTACTTCAATTTTCATTTATGTTTTCATTAGGTTTGGGTGACCTGGTGTTTACACTTCATATGAAGAATTAAAATTTAATTAAGGAAGTGTGTGGTTGATCTGAGACGTTGTTTTTGGTCTTGGTTAAGTGTTTAATTGGTCCACTCTCATTCCTTTCCACCACGGGAATGTTGAGCTGCCGACCTAATTTGAATTTATGAAATGAAGCGTATGTGGCCAACCTTGGAGAAAGTTTCTAAGGTTGAAGATGGTATAAATGCAAGTTGAGATGTGAAGGATTAAGATATACACAAGTAACAAAGTAACCCACAAGTGAAGAGAAGAAGTGTACAAAAGTAAGTTGAGGCAACAATACTTCATTGTGTTAGACTCTTGAAAGCAATGAGATGAAGGTTTCTGCAATCTTCTATTCAAGGCTGTGGATGTGTATAAATTGCTATGGTGGATCTTTCTGTTATATTTTGTATCTGTAGGCATTGAACCTCCTTGTTCAACAGTGAGTCCTTTTTGTAGGTAGTGAGCCTCTTGTATTCAATTTTTCTATCACTTTATATTGTGAGTTAATCCTCAGCATGGTTTTTCCCCCATTGGGTTTTCCATATAAAATTTGGTGTTCATTGTGTTGATTTTTCTTTCTATTATCTACATCTCATGTTCATTCTTAATAATAAAACAATGTGGTTGTGAATTTAATAAGTGTTTGAATTTGGTGACAACTTATTCAACCCCCCTCTCAGTTTTTTTGCGTCTTTTAACATATATGGCCACACAACTCCACTTGATTGTGAAAAGATGTAATCTTAATTGTAGTGATGTGATAAACACCCTCGTAGTTGCAAGCATGTGAAGCAATTCAAATCTCTCTAGTCATGGTGATGAATTCCTTTGTAGTATTAGTCACCATGTTGATTCCCATATGTATTTATGATGCATGATAAAGTATTACAATGATCAAACATATAAGCATGTTTAAATATGTATATAGTATCATAAATCATACATGAGAGAATGTGACTGTTAGGAATTGCAAGTAGGAAATAAAGAGATTAAATCACCAATTAAATACACATTTTAGTTACATGAACATAAAATAGAAATAGAGGAATGAAAAAAAGAACATAAAATAGAGCGAGACAACAAATTTAATGTGGTTCACCCTTTTCCTAGACTACGTCCACAAACAACAGTCCAATTTTATTTAATTTTTAGTGAAATCCATATTACAAATACTTGCAGCAATAAGTTGTGTATCATTCACCAAAGTTGTGAATGCACTCAAAATTTTATTCACCTAATGTCTCATGCACTACTGTGTGTACTCTACACTGAACTGTCTTTCCACCTTCATCTGTGTGTTGTTCATTCTATCTTCCACATACACCTTGCTGCAAGCTTCAAATGCTTTATGTCACAACTATTCGTTTCTAGTTCATGCAATCATTGAGAATTCTAATCTGAAGCAAGCAAAAAAAAAATCAAGTGGTTACAAATTGGTTATTTTAACCAAATTACAATACAAATCTACAACGAATTTCCTTTAATAAAAATATACAATTTTTACTCAAGGGAACTTCCACCAACAACTCTCGTTGGGGATGTTTCCCCCAGACCCCCACCCTGGACCTTGTAGGAGGGGATCTACCCACCCACCACCCTCCCTCCCCCACACTACCCCATTAATTAATCTGGGGGGAGAACAGATTAGAAAAAGTGGCCAATATTTAAACTCTAGAGGTTGATTAGGCTCCACATACCAACAATCTCCCACTTGGAGACTGGTCAAATAACACTATTTCCCCTATAGCTCCCAATAAAATTAGCACCCCTAGATTGAGTTGCATTAATTTTATTATTTTTTAATATTGAAGGCCAATAGATGCTAAATAGGATATCAACTTCTCCCATGTAACCACCTTCATAAACATATCTGCTGGATTTTCACAAGTATGAATCTTTTCCAACTTTAACTATCCATCCTCCAACACTAACCAAATGAAGTGATATCTCTACTATATGTGTTTTATCTTTGAATGCAAGGTAGAATTTTCAACAAGATGTATGGCACTCTGGTTGTTCATAAACAAATAATTATCAACTTGTTGTTTTCCCAATTCTTCTAAGAAAAATTATAGCCAAATCATCTCCTTGCTTGCCTCTATTGTAGCAACATACTCTACCTCTGTGGTTGATAAAGCAACAGCCTTTTTCAGCCTCAAAATCCAACTCACCATTGTCCCACCAATAGTAAACACATAACTTGTAGTGCTTCTCTTGGTATCAATATCACCTACGAAATCTAAGTCAACATAAGCTTGTAAAACAGTGTTAGATCCCCCAAAACATAAATTTTTATTGGATGCTCCTCTCTGTAAAGGAGTAAAAATGACACTCTACCTCAAAGGAAAAGCTTAGGTGACAAGGATGGAAAGATAATAAATTTTTATTATATTTTATGTTTTATGAAAGGTTTCAAAATAAGGATTTTAGAGACCAAAAGAGAAGATTTCAAAGGTCCTGTGATCAAGCCAACTAGCTCTTGGCCAAGGATGACAATGTGATGCATGAATGTCCCCATGGCGCACTATAGTATCATATAGTCTGAAAACATAACTTGTTGATAGAAATGACAAAGAGTTTACTAGCTAATCAAAGACTAAAATCTGGAAGTTTTTCTAAACTAACATAATAATGAAAATGTCAAAAATATTTAATAAATAGAACTAACATACATGGATTAAAATGAAATGACAAGATGGAAAAAAGTAGAAATAACTTACAAGAGGTCCAATGCTATGAAGCCTCCTGCAATGGTCCAAATAAACAACTTGAACACACATAAATGAGGGAAAATGTTGGGGCTATTTTGGGGCTTACCTTGGTAAAACCCTTGTTTTGGTGTTTCCACCTCCACGAGAAATGATAGATTTATAGAAAGAAAATAGATGATTAAATTCAATAGGATTTGGAAAAGATATGTTAAAATACTAAGATAGAATAGGCATGCTACTCTGACATAAAGATGATAGGGTGAAATCAATCTCGCGACACAAAAAAGGTTCCAAATTCAAAAAATAAAAACCGTAATGTCATATTGTCACCAATGAGAATGTTAATTTGGCCCTCTACCCATTAGACTTGGTAATACCAAGCCTATTTTGTAAGTGCCAGCCTTTGGCGCTCTCCAAATGGCTTGACCATTTGGCGAGCGCCAAATTTGGCTCTCACCAAATGGCTTGACCATTTGGAGAGCACCAAATTTGGCACTCGTCAAATGAGTTGCATTGAAAAAAATTGACATTGCCTTCTCTTTGTCTCTCTCTCAACCACTTTGATAACACTTAGATTTTGTGGTTTATGATCAATGATGGATAGTCAAAGTTTTACCTTTCATTCCATATCTACCTCCTTCTCTCTTCACCAATACATACCCATTCTCTCTCAACCCTCTCTAGGTCTCTCCTACACTCTCTACCT
>VDFB02270651.1:65039126-65112571 GCA_007258455.2 Sequoia sempervirens
TGAAATCCAAACTCAAGACCTGGAACAAGGTAAATTTTTAGAATATTTTCGCAGAAAAGGAAAGAGTTGAGTTAGAACTTCAGGCCCTAAATGAAAATGTTATCAGAGATGGTATGAGTAATGTGGAATTCTTCAAAGAGAAGGATCTGAAGAACGAATTGTCTGAATTACTAAAAAGAGAAGAAGTTTTTTGGCGGGACAAATCAAGAGAAGTCTGGCTCACTGACGATGATTCTAATTCAAAAATTTTCCACGCTTCAGTGTTGGCGAGATGTGTGGCAAACAAAATTGAGTTTTTTTATTCAAGTGATGGCTTCTTGAAGAGCGGCACTCAGGCTGTGGGTTTGGAGGCTGTGTCTTTCTTTAAAAATTTATTAGGGGATGATCCTGGTCCAAACGGGGAGGGAGATATCTTGGATACAATCAATAAAAGGGTGGACAATGCTAATAATTATATGCTTACTGAGCCAATATCATTGGAGGAAGTAAAAGCGGCCCTATTCCAACTACACCCTGACGAGGCGCCTAGTCTGGATGGCTTCCCTGCTAGTTTCTTCCAGAAGTGCTGGGACTTTTTAGGGATAGACCTATGGAGAATGATTGAAGATTTCAGGAAATCAGGGAGATTTGTTAAAGACATCAATAACTTTGTCATCGCCCTCATTCCCAAGAAATCTAAATGCAGGACCTTTAGCGACTATAGGCCAATCTCTCTTTGCAACACCACCTACAAGCTATTAGCAAAAGTTTTAGCAAACAGGCTCAAAAAGATCTTAGGTAAGATCATCGCCCTAGAGCAGACCGGTTTTGTTCCTGGGAGGGAGATAACAGACAGCATTCTCCTAATCAGTGAAGCCGTGCACTCGCTAAATGTGGCAAAAAAAAAAGGTATGGTTGTAAAGCTCAATGTCTGCAAAGTGTATGAAAAAGTCTCTTGGGAATTTCTGTTAAAGATTATGCATCAGATGGGTTTTAATAGTCACTAGTGTTCACTCATCAGACATTGCATCTCATTGGTGAGATTTTCTGTTCTGGTTAACGGATCAATGCATGGTTTCTTTGGGGCTACTAATGGTCTGCAGCAAGGGGACCCTATTTCCCCATCCTTATTCATTATTATGGCTGAGGCTCTGAGTTGCGCCATCAAAAAGCGACGACTTCTCCAGGTCTGGAAGGGGATCGCTGCCGCTCCAAATGTTGAGAGCATCACCCACACCCAATTCGTTGATGACACATCTTTGTTTGGAGAGGTGAACCTACAGGAGGCAAGTTGTATCAAAGAAACCTTAGAGGATTACGAAATCCAATTGGGGCAAAAAATGAATAAAGATAAGTCAAGAGTCTACTTCTTCAACACAAAGGCGCAAACACAGAAGGATATCGCAGGAATGTTGGGATTCAGTATTGACAAACTTCCAGCTAGGTTCCTTAGTGTACAGATTTTTGAAGGGGCTTGTAAATCAAAACATTGGAACGAAGTCTTGAACAAATGCAAAACAAAGGCGTTATCATGGAAGAACAAATGGCTCTCCCTGGCTAGCAAGTTGACCATGATCAAATCTGTGCTCTCGACAATCCCAATTTTCATCCTTGCCTGTTACGAAGCCCTAAAGAAAATTGAAGCTGGCATAGAGAAGGCTCTAAAAAGGTTTCTTTGGGAAGGATCAAATGAAGAAAAGTGGATCGCTCTCATAGGTTGGGACATTTCTTGCAAGCTAAAAATTGAAGGGGGCGTGGGTCTAAGATGCATAGAAAGACAAAATCTTGCTTTGGGTGCAAAACTAGTCTGGAAAATGTATAGACAACTAGAGAAACTATGGTGCCCCATATTGCAAAATAAATATCTAGATGAAAGCTCTCCTACAAGGATCCTAACTACTGCCACAACAAGGGGAGGCTCTACAATCTGGAAGTTGATTAACAAAAGCCGCTCATTAATCACAAGCCACATAACCTAGCGAGTTGGAAATGGCAAACGCGCTAGGTTCTGGACCGACTATTGGAATGGCTATAGGTGCTTGGCTGATCAATTCGATTTAGAAAAGGAAGTGGAACTTCTAGAAAGCTTGGGTGGAGTTGAATTAGCTAGGTACCTTTCTCCTTCTGCATCTTCTGGAGGTGGAAAAGTGAACTGGATCAATCTACAACATCTTCACCTCAGCCAATCAAAACAGAAGGCAATCACAGAAGAACTAAACAATCGGGTAGTCCTGATTTCCAAAGAAGAGGACTCCATTGTGTGGTGTGGGGCGAAATCAAGAGAATAATCAACCAAGTTGGGATATCATATTCAAGTGGAAATTGGCACAAGAAAAGATTGGATAGTGTGGTTATGCTGGGATCAAGTAGTGCTTCCCAAAGTCGGGGCTTTCCTGTGGGTTGCATTTCACAAGCGGTTCTTAACAATGGATCGTTTAAAAAGAATGGGAATCGTCGGGCCATCTCGCTATGTGATGTGTGAACATAACAAAGAGGATGTAGACCATTTATTCCTCACATGTCCATTTGCAGCGTCTTGTTGGGTTTGGCTCCAAAGTTCTTTTTCTATACGAGGCCCAAGACAGAAGTCTTTGAGCGAATTCCTTAATTCATGGAAGATGGGCAATAGTAACAGTCATTGGCATAGCTTGTGGATTTTGGCTCCATCATTGGTTGTATGGAAAATTTGGAAAGAGTGTAACAGGAGAATTTTTAGAGGGGAAGCACTCCAAAACTCTAGGCTAATTGAAAAACTAAAGGCTGCAATCATCGAAGTAGCAAATAACAAGTCAAGAGTTAAATCTAGTTCAAAATTCACAAAATGGGACGAAGAAATCTAGAAAATGTGGGATAGTTTAAAAAGGCCAAAGGCTCGCATGCCCTCAACTGAAAAGGTTGATAGGAAAGCTGTTCGGTGGCAAAGGCCTGAGGATCTCCCTTGGAAATTAAATTTTGATGGGGTTGCTAAAGGGAATCCTGGGGCTACAAGGGCAGGGTGTATCATCAGAAACCACAGGTTAAGCAGCCGTCAGCATCATTATTTGGTGGAATGTCAAGACTGACAATTCTGAGGGAGGCAAATCTTCAACGTCAGGAGTATCACGAATAAAAATTTGTGATAGTAAGAAAGTTTCAGTTATGCACCAGCTTTCACTTTCCTTACAAATCTTCTTGGTATTTCCATTAATGTTGGCCCCATACTTTGCAGGTTGTATCATACCAAATATTTGTTGCCATATACAAAAAATTAATGCTAGTAGATATCTCAATTCAAGTATTCAAAATATTATATAATTTCAAAATATAGTGGTGAGCCGATTAAGCCTGACCGTTAAGCATCACTATTTGGTGGAACATCAAGAGTATCATGAATAAAAAAGTCATGCTAGTACAACAAGGGAAAAGGTTATCCAACCCCCAAAATGGCATGGGGCACCGGATGTCAGATGCCTATGCACTTGCATACTCTCTGACCGCCCATGCACTAACATAGTGGACTGATAACTCCACTATCTATTTCACAGTACTCTATTTTGATTTATTTTGCTGTAGCAGTTTTTAGTTCTCTTTTTTTCTTGTCTATGCCTAACTAACAATAGATATCTCAATTCAAGTATTCAAATTATTATATAATTTCAAATTATAGTTGTGAGCTGGTTAAGCCTGGCCGTTAAGCATCACTATTTGGTGGAACGTCAAGACTCACAATTCTGAGGGAGGAAAATCTTCAATGTCAAGAGTATCACGAATAAAAAGTCATGCTAGTAAGAAAGTTTAAAGTGAAAGCTGGTTAATAGTAATGGCTAGTTCTCTATTTTTCTTGTCTCTACCTAACTAACAATAGATATCTCAATTCAAGTATTCAAATTATTATATAATTTCAAATTATAGTTGTGAGTTGGTTAAGCCTAGTCATTAAGCATTACTATTTGATAATAGTTACAACCTGAATTGAGATATCTATTGTTAACCAAATCTTCAATTATATGGTTTAAGCTTTAGTTATGCACCAGCTTTGACTTTCCTTACAAATCTTCTTGGTATTTCCATTAATGTTGGCCCCATACTTTGTAGGCCATATCATACCAAATATCTATTGCCATATACAAAAAATTAATGCTAGTAGATATCTAAATTCAAGTATTCAAATTATTATATAATTTCAAATTATAGTTGTGAGCCGATTAAGCCCGACCGTTAAGCATCACTATTTGGTGGAACGTTAAGACTCCTGACAATTCTGAGGAAGGAAAATCTTCAACGCCAGGAGTATCATGAATAAAAAAGTCATGCTAGTAAAATAAGGGAAAAGGTTATCTAGCCCCCAAAATGGCATGGGGCATCGGAAGTCGGATGCCTATGCACCTACATACTCTCTAACCGCCCATGCACTAACATAGTGGACTGATAACTCCACTATCTATTTCACAGTACTCTATTTTGATTTGTTTTGCTGTAGCAGTTTTTAGTTCTCTATTTTTCTTGTCTATGCCTAACTAACAATAGATATCTCAATTAAAGTATTCAAATTATTATATAATTTCAAATTATAGTTGTGAGCTGGTTAAGCCTGGCCGTTAAGCATCACTATTTGGTGGAACGTCAAGACTAACAATTATGAGGAGGCAAATCTTCAATGCCAGAAGTATCACGAATAAAAATTCATGCTAGTAAGAAAGTTTAAAGTGAAAGCTGGTTAATAGTAATTGTTAGTTCTCTATTTTTCTTGTCTCTACCTAACTAACAATATATATCTCAATTCAAGTATTCAAATTATTATATAATTTCAAATTATAGTTGTGAGTTGGTTAAGCCTGGTCGTTAAGCATCACTATTTGATAATAGTTACAACTTGAATTGAGATATCTATTGTTAGCCAAATCTTCAATTATATGGTTTAAGCTTCAGTTATGCACCAACTTTCACTTTCCTTACAAATCTTCTTGGTATTTCCATTAATGTTGGCCCCATACTTTGCAGGTTGTATCATACCAAATATCTACTGCCATATACAAAAAATTAATGCTAGTAGATATCTCAATTCAAGTATTCAAATTATTATATAATTTTAAATTATAGTTGTGAGCCGGTTAAGCCCAGAGCTATTAAGCATCACTATTTGGTGGAATGTCAAGACTGAGAATTCTGAGGGAGGCAAATCTTCAACGTTAGGAGTATCACGAATAAAAAAGTTGTGCTAGTACAACAAGGGAAAAGGTTATCCAGCCCCCAAAACGACATGGGGCATCGGATGACGGATGCCTATGCCCCTGCATACTCTATGACCACCCGTGCACCAACCAGCCATGTGTTGCAAGCATATCGTATTTGTAGTCAATTTTTTTTGGTTTCCTCACCGCTATTTGTTTCTGACTCCTCCAAACTCTTCCTGTTGGTATTGACCTTACACTTCTCCAATTTGGCTTGAAAATAAGGTTTCAAGGGAGGTTTTAGAGTATGTTTATTAAAATGAAAATTATGGCCAAGATCTTAATAATGAGCACATTTAGGTTTTAACATTAGCATAATTAATATATAATGAATATTTTATATAATAAAAAATAAATTATAAATATAGTTATACTAATTATTATTATATATTATATTTTTTTAACAAAAAATTAATAATTAATAATTAATAATAATTATATTTTTATATAATACAAAAATTAATATATAAATATAATTAATATATTATATATATTTAATATAATAGTAATATAGGTTAAATTATATATAATATAATTATATTTATTATTATATGTAATAGTGTTTATAGGTTATATTATTATTATATATTCTATAATAAAAATTATTAAATATAAATATGAAATTATTATAATTAATGATTAATATATTCTTATATAGAACAAATTAAATTAATATATAAAAAATATGATAGTTTAATTGATCTATGGAGAGATTAGGAAAAATAAAGAGAGATAGAGGGGGAGACAATTCTATATAGAGAGAGGAATATATACTAACACTTGCACCTAAAGGAGGTTCAAGGATTACGTCTATAGAAAACTATATGTATGTTAATATGTTAGAGAGTATGTGTTTGTTCATGGATGTGCTGCAAATTCTAGTTGCATGTGGCTAGATTAAAAAATTAATAATAAGTGCTAAAAAATGGAATGAAATAAATTTAGACAAATCTAGATTTTTTCTTTAAAGAAATTAAGCATTATCTGATTATGAGATATTTGCATTTAGATTTAAAACATAAACCAATGCAAATGAAAAAGAAAGTTGTCATCAAATTGAAAAAAAATACCGCAAATGGAAATAGAATGTTCCCATCCAGTTGTCAAATCAATATTTATCTAGATTTTATGTGATAAGAGAGAAAATAGAAACTAAATTTTGAGTGGTTGTTTCATGTCAACAATCCAAGGATGGTATGTGCCCTTGTTGAGTTATGCTCAAGGTAGCATGTCATTTGATCAAGGATATGATAATTCACCTTTAAGACCTCTTCAATGTACCCATTGCACACTTAAGGAGACAAACATATAGAGAGAGAAAGAGAAAGGAAGAGAAAAGGGAGAGGGAGATAGAGATAAGAAATAGATAGGCAGAGAGAGATAAAATAGGAGAGCAAGAGAGAGGGAACAAAATGAGACAAAGGAGGAGAAATAGACGAAGATAGAGATAAAGGGATAAAAAGAGGGATAGGGAGAAAAAAAGAGAAGAGAGAGAAACAAAGATAGAGATAGAGATAGAGATAGAGAGAAAAAGAGAGATAAATAGAAACAAAGAGATAAAGAGGGAGACAGAGATATAGAGAGATAGGTAGAGATATAGAGGTGTAACGCCCCGCCACACAACCCTAGAGGAAGTTGAAATTTTCTACTCAAACACAATTTTTTGTTTGTTTTTGTTTAAGTAAAAATAACATGCAAGTTCACTACCCATTGCCAACAACCTCTAAGGTTCACGAGGTGAGATTACTTTAAAAGAGCCAAACAAGAAACATGAATTGAAACCATAAGGATTTAATTACTTAAATAATTGGAACTCATACATTCCATACATGATAAATTACATCAAAGGATAAGAGAGACCACATGATTTCAAATAACAATCATTTAACAATAAGATTACAACTCTCATTCCTCGAATGAGGTAAGAGTGATAAGCATGGTTGTAGAAACATCTTCCACCTCGATAACAAATGAGGGGTGAAATAAATTAAAGGATTCAGGCTGAAAGGAATAAGCATGAAATGGGCCCGGATGCGCCGACCTCCAAGCTGAGGAAATCATCCACATGAACAGAAGAAAACCCAGCGGTGGAGTTACTTACGTTCACCCAACCAGCTGATGCACCGAGCTCACCTGTGCTAGGAGATAGTAAACAAGGGATTCCTAGACAAGACCAACAACCTATAGACATAGGCTAACTCACCTTGACACAACCAATCCACATGACCATACAACCATAAGAATAACACAAGTATAACTCTAACATCACTAACATGGAATCCGTTCTTCTAGAAATAAAGCAGTTAGTGTTTTTGAAACCATACACAGAATCGCATATATTTGTTGTCATAGAAAGAGTGTCATCACACAGCTCGACATGGGATATCCTCTAGGAATCTTCATAGGCTCCGGCCCCCACTATGGGATATCTTGGTGGCCTCAACCAAATCCCAGCCCCCATGCTCACTCATGCGGAATCAAATACCTCTTGTAACAACAAGATAGATGACCTTGCCATTCCAGGCCTTCCCACTCATCCCAAGCCTATACGAGCACTTGTGTCTATGAGTGAGGCTAAATTATCTTGATTAATGTGAAATACTACCCAAACTTCTAATTACATTGTTTTAGTTATCACTTGATTAAACCACCTTCGAAGGTTATCCAATTTACCTCTTTGAGCTCTAGCGCCTAACAAAAGCCACTCTTCTACTTGACAACACATACAAACCAATCACCAAGGGAATCCCAAGTGCATACTAACAAGATAAAACCACTCCAACTCTAGGATCTGAATCACATAATGAATCACTCACTCCAAACACTGGAGTCAACAAAACACATAATCCTCTCCTTCCCAAGGAGGCACAAACCACATAAACCACTCCTAATCCAAAGGAGGCACAAATTACATAATCCACTCCTATTCCAAGGAGGCACAAACCATCCCCATTCGTGAAAACCGAGAAAAACAACAGGATACAACTATACGCACTACCCAAGGCAATTCAAAGGTTGACTAACATAATACAACAACCCCAAATAGTTAAACCCCTTATGGAAGACTTAACAACCCTTCTAAACAAATTCCCCAAAGCAAAAACAGAAGAAGTGTACACTCAAGAAGGGAAATCAAATAGGAATTAAATCTATATTTGGATTTCCTAAATCCACTTCCTTTATTAACATTCAGTAATTTATTGCCTTAATAAAACTAAATTAATAGCGTCTCTTTCAGACAAAGAGATGAAATTTAAACCAAATATTTAATTCCCTAATTGCTTTTAAATAATAAGAAAATACACATTTACTTCTTTGATTTAAAACATATCATTTCAAAATAACTATTTCTCTTTTGCAAAATAAATCATTTTAAAATCTATTAATCTTGCTATTAAAATATATTACTTTTCAAATCCAATATTTGTCTTTCCAAGTATATTATTTTTAAAATAAAATCAATAATTTGACTATGAACACAATATTTTAAATTCCTCAATTACACATTATATGAAATTAACTAATCTTATTTTAAATTCGTTTGCAACCAAAATAAATATAAATAATTAATAATCGCTTTCTTAAAATTTTTATTTCATTTAAAACAAATAACCATTTCTCTTAAAATCATTACCTTATTAAGTAACTACTTGAACATTTGACAAACAATAAGAAATCTAAATCTAAAGATTTACTTTAGTTTCTCGACGAAATTTAAATATAAGAATCCCATTTCCCATTGAAACCATTTCATTATAAAATCAATATATATATATACATCTTATATAATAAAATAATCTTAAAATAATTGTGTTTAAATATAAATATATTTAAACCTGCAAAGATTATTTAAATATATATTTATATTTTTGATTTAAATTCCAACTCATTAAAATAACTCAAATATTTTCCAATTATTTAAAATATATAATATATATTATATAATATATATATATATAATATAATATATATATATATAATATATATATATATATAATATAATATAAAAACAACAAATAAACAAATAAAATAAAATAATAATAAAAAAAAGATTTTAATGAGCCCACTGACCCCCAAGGGAGGGAGGGACATAGCCATAGAAATTTTGCACCTAGCCTTCCCTTAGTGGAGCGATGTTACACAATAATGACTTCCACCTGATGTGGGGGCCTTCCATGCCTCATGCTTGACCCTCATTTTGGTCTTTGATTGGCATTGTTCTTCCCTGTTATGATTGTGTCTGATTATGCTTTGACTTTGGAACTAGGTTGCTTTTTATTGCAATTGTTATACAATGTGGATGTTATATTTCGATGTGATGTTATCCTGATGTTACCCTTATGGCATGTTTTGGATTAACCTAGAAGATATTTGATTTAACGATGTTTTATGATGTTGATCATGTTATTGAGGTTAGATGCATCAGTTAGTAATATTGTATTGGTGAAGGGGATGGGATTGTATCACTCGCTTGCGAGTGCCCTACGATTCTGATATTTCCTCTTCACGGTGTGATTGATCATATTATGTATATATGCACGTTCGACATGCTCTTTGTTGCAGGTTGGCAGTCTATGACTTATCGACTCAGTTTCGAGGTTGAGCATGTCCATTGACCAACAAAAATTAATTAGGAGATAGTAGCTAGGTTTTCTATGTCAAGTCGTTACAATGGTCACAATGTGTCTTCAGGTTGTAGTCGGGTTTGGTTGTTTCATGTTGCCCAGGTCACCTTGGTCTTTAATTAAATTCAAGTTATAATGGCTTGTGTTGTTAATTTGTGGCTTAAATATATTTGGTTATAATGCTAGGAATGTTACTTTATTAATTAATTTAATTTAGTTAATAAAATATTTCTAATCTTGGATTAATGATTTATTTTATTGATTAATTAAATTAATTGTGTGAATTGATTAAGTTATTTCTTTCGAATTAAAAGTGTTAAAAGTTTTAAATTCTTTTATTGAAAAAAATAAATAAAATAAAACTAAAAGGTATTACATTCTATTTGGAAAATAGAATTTTGTTTTAAGTTATTTAAAGTTCAAATGTTTCAAAATGCAATGACTTTGTAGAAAAGATATTTTTTGAAATAGTTGACTTTTTTGGTAAAAGATATTTGTTTTTTTTGAATTTGAAAATTGAAATTTGATTTGAGTTTCAATTTGTAAATAATTTGGGGGAAACTCTATTTTTAGGATTTTTTTTTTTTGTTCATTTTGGAGGGGATGGGTTTTCAACTTGGATGGAGAGTTTTTTGGTGGTTTTACTTGGATTTGTGAAGGAGGTGGAGACTTTTGCTTGGGATGGATTCAATGGAGGAATTGGAAAACTCCATGTTTGAAGGCTTCAAGTTTTGGAGGAAGAAACCAGGTTCCTCTTTGTTCTTGTTTTGTTTATTTTGAAAATAGTTTAATCTTTGTAATGCATGTTTGAAAATCTAGTTGATTGTGTGAGAAATCTTTGAAAGGTTGATTGAATCCAATAAAACCCATGAGTTATTTCTTTGAAAACTTGCAAAATGGTTGAGATTTGGAAATGAAAACCCAAAAGAAAACTCCTCTTCAAATTAAATCTTTAAACCCTCTTGTTGTTTGGGTAAATTTGTTTGAGTTTTGCAAAATGTATTGCTTGTTTCTCAATTTGAACTAGAAATGTTTATTGAAAATTTCCCTATTCAAAGGAAAATGCTTGTTTGCTTCCCCTGTTAAAATTTCTCATTACAGTTTTTACCAGAATAGGGGGAAATGAGAAAAAAAATTAAAATGTAATTTATTGTGGGGTGGGGATACCAACCCCCACCACCGCCGCTGCCGCCGCCGCCGCCACCGCCCGACGGGAGGTGTTCGCTGTGTGGGAACACACAGCCATCGCCGCCCAGCGGGGGGGCGGGCTGTGTGTGAACACACAGCCACCACCACCCACAGGGAGGCGAGCTATGTGTGAACACACAACCATCACCACCCGCAGGGAGGCAGTGCTATGTGCTTTGCACACAGCCACCGCCGCCCGGCTGGAGGCAGGGATGCGTGCCTAGGGCTTCGGCCCTTTTTCTCATGTTTTAATAATTTTGAAAATTACTTTTAATTTTAATATAGATTTATGAATATTATTTTATATTATATTTTATATAATATATATATAATATTTAATATTATTTTATATTATATATTATATAAAATATAATATATTTTATTTTATTTTATTTTTTAAGGGTAAATTCGAAATTGGAAAGTATGTATAAAAAGGGGTTAGATTATTTTCATAGTTGGAAAATATATAAATGCTTTCTTATTAAGATTTGATTTTGTTATCTGGTATAATTATTTGAAAAACCTTGGGGTATAAATTGACATTTTAGTGGCGCATATTTAAATGTTAAATTAATTATCTATTATAAGGGGTTAAGATGTGGATTTCATTGTTATAGTCGAAACGTAAATGACGTGTGATCAAACGTTTTACTTAAAATATTGACTTTGATCAATTTATTTAGTCTATGATGAAATATGGATTAAATGATTTAATTTAAATGTTATTTATTAAAATATCTTGATGTTGAACATAATAGTGAAACTTAGAGATAATGGATGATTTAGTTCAATCAGATGGTTTTAATCATTAAATTTTGATTTTGGAACATAACTAAAGAACTTAGAGTCAACGAAGGATTTATTTTAATCAGAGGACTTTATTTTTCAAAAGTTTGATTTATTTATAATTTGATTTTGATTATTATGGATAACTAAGGCAAATGAAATTAAATAGACAAATTTAAAATATAGATCATCTTAGGATGAAATTGTTACATAATCGAAGCAAAAGTAGATTCTATATTCAGAAGAATTATTTAGAACGTTGAATTTTTTAATAGTCAAATGATGTATTGGAAAAAAGGAGATTTTAAATAATCAAATGATTATACTTCAAAGGTTGATTTTATTAAGATATGTGATTGAGAAACGAAATATAATTATTGGTTTAAACTCCTTAAGTGGCCAACATGCTTAACTCACTATTAGGTATATTCATTTTGGAATATAATTGAATTCAAGTAGAGATAAGATTTAGTTGATTTATTTAATGCTAAGTTGAAATCAAGACTGAATTATTTAATCTAAATGTTTATTTTGCAAGATGTTTAATTATAGAATATGATTGCGGAACTGAGAGTAAAGGATGAACTTATTAATTAACCTAAATGATTTATTAATCAAGTAATTTATCTATAGTATGTGATCATGAAACTTAGAGAGAACGGTTGATTTAAATTTTAACCAGATAGCTGCATTATTAAAGTGTTTTGATTATGAATATGGTTATGAAATTTAGAGTAAATGATCTGTTCTTTAAATATTTCAATGTCGTGAAAATAAATGGGATCAATTGATTGGATAAATGCAAGTCATGAAATCTGTGCTTGACTAGATTTAGGAAATCTGAACATTAGCTTACCTATTTGTCTGAAATGTTTTCAGTGTTTAATTGTTCGCCTTCGATGTTGTGGAATGAGAGTGAATGTTTTGAGAGTCTTCCAGATATGGGTTCATTTATTGGTATGGGTGGTTGTACGTGAGTCAACCTTTGTTATGTACTTTGGTTTCCGTGTTATGAGAAAAGTTTGTTTGTCAAAATTACATCTTTAGACATTTAAAGAATGTGTGATTATATGATTGTTGACTTTAAGTCATTTCTTGTTGATCATGTAAGTCTTCCAGTTGTGTTTCTTGAGATGATGATTGTTGCCCTTGTGATTGGTTATTGTCTTTCTTGGGTAGTGCATGAGACTTATATCAGTGGAAACCTGGTTCTTCGTACGGGTCGTGTGACCTTGTGTTTAAAGGTTGAGTCGTGTTTTCATTTCGTTATGTGGGTTATCATTATGTTAGTCAACCTTGTGTTAGCCTTGGGTATTGCACGCTTTGGTTTCAGTTTTGTACATCTGTAGTGATGTGTTACCTATTGAGGTGTTTGGTTATTTGTGATTAGTGTTAGTGCATTGTCTACCCTTGGCATGTGGTTGAGTTATGTGTTGTCGATAGGAGAGTGGCTTTCAACGAGCGTCGGGCCCAAAGTGGTTCTAGGATAACTCGTGTGAGAGTCAGTTAACTAAGTGAAAATTAAAATAACTTATACTAGGGATAGAGTAGCTTGAACATTAATAAGATAATTTAGCCTCGCTCATTGGCTCAAGGGCTTGTACGAGACTTGAGATGAGTCGGGAAGGCCTAGAATGGCAAGATCGTTATCTTGTCTTTACGAGAGATAATCGATTCCGCTCTGGTGTGCATGTGGGGCCGGGAGTCGGTTGAGGTTTCCAGGATATCCCTAGAGGGGGGTCGGGACCTAGGAAGACTTGCCAGGAGATCCCATGCAACCTTTGCGATGACATTCCTCCTATGACAGCAGTCGGTATGGTGTTGTACCGTGGGTTTTTTTAATTGTACAGTGATTGTACTCAATTTTGTACTCTGGAAGCATTGTAATCATGATGTTAAGTGATGTGGTATATGTTCTTGTTTGCAGTTCAGTTTTTGTGTTAGCCTGTGTCTAGTGGTAGATGGTCTTGTCTAGGAAATCCTTGTTACTATCTCCTAGCATGGAGGGAGTGGGGCCTTTGGGTTCCACGTGGTCAGGTGGCGTGCATCTTAATCCGTTGGTACTTCTTGTTCGTGTGGTCGTGATTTCCAGTTGGAGAGCTCGTGGGAATCAATTTCTTCTCATGCCTTGTTCTCTCAGTTCTTATTGTATTTTATTACCCCTCATTTGTTATCGAGGTGGAATTTGTAAATTGTAATCATGATTATTGGATTTACCTCATTCGGGGAATGAGTGTTGTAATCTTATTGTTTAAATGTTGTTAATTGGAATCTTGAGGTATTTATTTTCCTTGTTGTAATTTATCTTGTATGGGATGTATGTAATCTTAATTCTGTAAGTGTTTAATGTTTTGGTTTCAGTTGATGTTAATTGTTGTTTGGGTTTTAAAGTAATCTTTGTCTCGTGGCCTTAGAGGTTGTTGGCAATATGTATTCATCTTACATGTTATTTGTACTTAAAAAAAAAAAAATTGGTACGTTTAAGTAATGAATTGCAACTTCCTCTAGGGTTGCGTGGCGGGGCATTACACATGGTATCAGAGCCTAGGTTTAAACACTGGGAACTCTGGGATTATGTTGGACCCATTATGTTGTAAGCTGTGTAGGTTATACTCTGGGCACTATGAGCCCATTGTATTGACCTAGTTGTTTTACTCTTTCGAATTGTTTTCCTTTTTGGGTTGATTTCTCTTGTTTTCCTTGAGGTTGTCATTAGCAGGTGTAGGTCCAATGGTGCAGGAAACCAGTGGAAAGGATAGGATCCTCAGTGTAGTGCGCAATGCACCGATATCATTTCTACTGGAAGAATGCATTATGGACGATTGTTTGGTGTGTGAGTTTGGGGTGTTGTGTGTGGTGGACAACGATCAGTTTTGTTGATTGTTTCTGCCTTTGCATGTCTTGTTGATGAATGCTTTGTGAGGGTTGGTTAGGCCCTCGAGCCTACCAAGAAGTGTGTTTTGATTGGTCTCCTTCTTGATGCCTGACTCTTTTGTTGTGTAAAAGGGGGTGACCCTTAAGTGGTTCTTGAGTGTGGTTGTAGTGTGTTTATTGAGTATGTTCCAAGTATTTGTTGGGGCGAGATAGTCATAGGACCTCTTTCCTTGAGTGCCTTAGTATGGCGTTATAGAGGGTGGAATTTCCCAACCTTGTCTTGTGTTGTGGAGGAATGATGCTCATGTCTTGGAAGTTTTGTTTGACCTTGAGGGTGCCAAGAATTTCCTTGGGTGTGGATTCTCTTTTGGAGTCTTGTTGTTTCCTTCTCCATGCAAGTATCTGATGCGTGTTTTCTGGTGCTTTATCTCTTTGTGCAAGTGATTACTTGATTGACCCCTATGTGGTGTTAGAGTTGCGTTTGCATATTCTATCGGATAGAGAATTAAGAATTATGATAATAGGAAATGAATGAACATGTTATTAGTTCATAGAGATTTGTGCATGCTCTCATGTGGTAGATGCATTTGTGTGAAAGTGATTGTGTGATGATGAAACCATGATTACATTCGTGCCTATGTTAGAACTGTAAATATCTTGTCTTCTCTCTCTTTCCATTGGGTTAACGAAGATGTTGTCCTTAAGTGTGTGGGTATTGACACCCAGGGTATGATGTATCTTATGAGAAAATGTTTATGTATATATGAAGGTTGTTTTATTAGATCAAACCTTGGGTAAAGGACCTAAGTCCCCAAGTTGCATTCATAATCAGGGAAAATGTATAATATGAATAGAAAATCATTTTGCAGTAAGTAAAAGTTTAAAGAAAAGGGATTAGTGAAACCATTGCATGTTAATGATGATTGCATAATAGGTGCATCTTGTTGGTATGGCCTATAGTCCCCAACATTATCGTTGAGTCTTAAGAAATCATGTAGTTGTTAAATTATTGTACCTGGATTCAAAATGCAAAATGTTAAATGAATGTTGAAGTGATAATGTGCATACCTTGTCTTGAGTAAGCATTGTAATGATATTGCATTATGTGTGGCCCTGTGATGATTTCTGGTGATGTGTATTGGTGCATATGGGTAATTATGTATGTTAATCAATGGATATGTGTTTTGGAATTTTGGTTGGTGGTTGCTTCACCATGTTGATTGTATAGATTGAAAGTGTGCTTGGGTGTGTTGATTTCAGCACAAGCTGTTGTTGTTTTATGTTGAGGTATGGAGTGGTTCAGTATTGGAACCATTGTTTATGTGAGTATTTTAATGAGCTTGAACTAGGGGTATTTGCAGGCTTCCAGGAGTAAGCCTGACCCTAGGGGGGGAGGATGTAACACCCCTCTGTTTTGGCTCTTTGATCGGCATTGTTCTTCCCTATTATGATTATGTCTTATTATGCTTTGACTTTGGAACTACGTTGCTTTTGATTGCAATTGTTATGCAATGTGGATGTTATATTTTGATGTGATGCTATCCTGATGTTACCTTTATGGCAGGTTTAGGATTAACTTAGAAGATATTTGATTTAATGATGTTTTATGTTGTTGATCATGTTATTGATGTTAGATGCGTGAGTTAGTGATATTGTGTTGGTGAAGGGGATGGGATTGTATCACTCGCTTGCGAGTGCCCTACAATTCTGAGATTTCCTCTTCACGGTGTGTTTGATCATATTATGTATATATGCACGTTCGACATGCTCTTTGTTGCAGGTTGGCAGGTACATGACATCGACTCCACCTGGTTTCCAGGTTTCAGCGTGTCCATTGACCAACGGAAATTGATTGGGAGATAGTAGCTAGGTTTTCTGTGTCAAGCCGTTACCCTAGTCACAGTGTGTCGTCAGGTTGTAGTTGGGTTTGGTTGTTTCATGTTGCCCAGGTCACCTTGGTCTTTAATTAAATTCGAGTTATAATGGCTTGTGTTGTTAATCTGTGGCTTAAATATATTTGGTTATAATGCTAGGAATGTTATTTACTTTATTAATTAATTTAATTTAATTAATAAAATAATCTAATCTTGGATTAGATTTATTTTATTGATTAATTAAATTAATTGTGTGAATTGATTAAGTTATTTCTTTCGAATTAAAAGTGTTAAAAGTTTTAAATTCTTTTATTGAAGAGAAATAAAATAAAATAAAATAAAATTAAAAGGTATTACATTCTATTTGGAAAATAGAATTTTGTTTTAAGTTATTTAAAATTCAAATGTTTCAAAATGCAATGACTTTGTAGAAAAGATATTTTTTGGAAATAGTTGACTTTTTTGGTAAAAGATATTTGTTTTTTTTTAAATTTGAAAATTGAAATTTAATTTCAATTTCAATTTGTGAATAATTTGGGGGAAACTCTATTTTTAGGAAATTTTTGTTCATTTTGAGGGGGATGGGTTTTGAACTTGGATGGAGAGTTTGTTGGTGGCTTTACTTGGATTTGTGAAGGAGGTGGAGACTTTTTCTTGGGATGGATTCAATGGAGGAATTGGAAAACTCCATGTTTGAAGGCTTCAAGTTTTGGAGGAAGAAACCAGGTTCCTCTTTGTTCTTGTTTTTTTTATTTTGAAAATAGTTTAATCTTTGTAATGCATGTTTGAAAATCTAGTTGATTGTGTGAGAAATCTTTGAAAGGTTGATTGAATCCAATAAAACCCATGAGTTATTTCTTTGAAAACTTGCAAAATGGTTGAGATTTGGAAATGAAAACCCAAAAGAAAACTCCTCTTCAAATTAAATCTTTAAACCCTCTTGTTGTTTGGGTAAATTTGTTTGAGTTTTGCAAAATGTATTGCTTGTTTCTCAATTTGAACTGGAAATGTTAATTGAAAATTTCCCTATTCAAGGAAAATGCTTGTTTGCTTCCCCTGTTAAAATTTCTCATTCTGGTTTTTACCAGAATAGGGGGAAATGAAAAAAATTAAAATTAAAATGTAATTTATTGTGGGGTGGGGAGACCAACCCCCACCACCACCATCGTCGCGGCCGCCACCTGACCGGAGGCGTTCGCTGTGTGGGAACACACAGCCATCGCCGCCCGGCGAGGGGGCGGGCTGTGTGTGAACACACAGCCACCGCCGCCCACAGGGAGGCGGGCTGTGTGTGAACACACAACCACCGCCACCCGCAGGGAGGTGGCACTGTGTGCTTTGCACACAGCCACCGCCGCCCGGCAGGAGGTAGGGCTGCATGCCCAGGGCTTCGACCCTTTTTCTTGTGTTTTAATAATTTCAAAAATTACTTTTAATTTTAATATAATTTTATGAATATTATTTTATATTATATTTTATATAATATATATATAATATTTAATATTATTTTATATTATATATTATATAAAATATAATATATTTTATTTTATTTTATTTTTAAGGGTAAATTCGAAATTGGAAAATATGTATAAAAAGGGGTTAGATTATTTTCATAGTTGGAAAATATATAAATGCTTTCTTATTAAGATTTGATTTTGTTATCTGGTATAATTATTTGAAAAACCTTGGGGTATAAATTGACATTTTAGTGGTGCATATTTAAATGTTAAATTAATTATCTATTATAAGGGGTTAAGATGTGGATTTCATTGTTATAGTCGAAACGTAAATGACGTGTGATCAAATGTTTTACTTAAAATATTGAATTTGATCAATTTATTTAGTCTATGATGAAATATGGATTAAATGATTTAATTTAAATGTTATTTATTAAAATATCTTGATGTTGAACATAATAGTGAAACTTAGAGATAATGGATGATTTAGTTCAATCAGATGGTTTTAATCATTAAATTTTGATTTTGGAACATAACTGAAGAACTTAGAGTCAACGAAGGATTTATTTTAATCAGAGGACTTTATTTGTCAAAAGTTTGATTTATTTATAATTTGATTTTGATTATTATGGATAACTAAGGCAAATGAAATTAAATAGACAAATTTAAAATATAGATCATCTTAGGATGAAATTGTTACATAATCGAAGCAAAAGTAGATTCTATATTCAGAAGAATTATTTAGAACGTTGAATTTTTTAATAGTCAAATGATGTATTGGAAAAAAGGAGATTTTAAATAATCAAATGATTATACTTCAAAGGTTGATTTTATTAAGATATGTGATTGAGAAACGAAATATAATTATTGGTTTAAACTCCTTAAGTGGTCAACATGCTTAACTCACTATTAGGTATATTCGTTTTGGAATATAATTGAATTCAAGTAGAGATAAGATTTAGTTGATTTATTTAATGCTAAGTTGAAATCAAGACTGAATTATTTAATCTAAATGTTTATTCTTTTTCAAGATGTTTAATTATAGAATATGATTGCGGAACTGAGAGTAAAGGATGAACTTATTAATTAATCTAAATGATTTATTAATCAAGTGATTTATCTATAGTATGTGATCATGAAACTTAGAGAGAACGGTTGATTTAAATTTTAACCAGATAGTTGCATTATTAAAGTGTTTTGATTATGAATATGGTTATGAAATTTAGAGTAAATGATTGTTCTTTAAATATTTCAATGTCGTAAAAAGAAATGAGATCAATTGATTGGATAAATACAAGTCATGAAATGTGTGTTTGACTGGATTTAGGAAATCCGAACATTAGCTTACCTATTTGTCTGAAATGTTTTCAGTGTTTAATTGTTCGCCTTCGATGTTGTGGAATGAGAGTGAATGTTTTGAGAGTCTTCCAGATATGGGTTCATTTATTGGTATGGGTGGTTGTACGTGAGTCAACCTTTGTTATGTACTTTGGTTTCCATGTTATGAGAAAAGTTTGTTTGTCAAAATTACATCTTTAGACATTTAAAGAACGTGTGATTATATGATTGTTGACTTTAAGTCATTTCTTGTTGATCATGTAAGTCTTCCAGTTGTGTTTCTTGAGATGATGATTGTTGCCCTTGTGATTGGTTATTGTCTTTCTTGGGTAGTGCATGAGACTTGTATCAATGGAAACCTGGTTCTTCGTACAGGTTGTGTGACCTTGTGTTTAAAGGTTGAGTCATGTTTTCAGTTCGTTATGTGGGTTATCATTATGATAGTCAACCTTGTGTTAGCCTTGGGTAGTGCACGCTTTGGTTTCAGTTTTGTACATCTGTAGTGATGTGTTACCTGTTGAGGTTTTTGGTTATTTGTGATCAGTGTTAGTGCATTGTCTACCAGTGGCATGTGGTTGAGTTATGTGTTGTCGATAGGGGAGTGGCTTTCAACGAGCGTCGGGCCCAAAGTGGTTCTAGGATAACTCGTGTGAGAGTCAGTTAACTAAGTGAAAATTAAAATAACTTATACTAGGGATAGAGTAGCTTGAACATTAATAAGATAATTTAGCCTCACTCATTGGCTCAAGGGCTTGTACGAGACTTGAGATGAGTCAGGAAGGCTTGGAATGGCAAGATCGTTATCTTTTCTTTACGAGAGATAATCGATTCCACTCTGGTGTGCATGTGGGGCCGGGAGTCGGTTGAGGTTTCTAGGATATCCCTAGAGGGGGGCCGGGACCTAGGAAGACTTGCCAGGAGATCCCATGCAACCTTTGCGATGACACTCCTCCTATGACAGTAGTTGGTATGGTGTTGTACCGTGGGTTTTTTTTATTGTATAGTGATTTTACTCGATTTTGTACTCTGGAAGCATTGTAATCATGATGTTAAGTGATGTGGTATATGTTCTTGTTCGCAGTTCAGTTTTTGTGATAGCCTGTGTCTAGTGGTAGATGGTCTTGTCTAGGAAATCATTGTTACTATCTCCTAGCACGGAGGGAGTGGGGCCTTTGGGTTCCACGTGGTCGGGTGGCGTACATCTTAATCCGTTGGTACTTCTTGTTCGTGTGGTCATGATTTCCAGTTGGAGAACTCGTGGGAATCAGTTTCTTCTCATGCCTTGTTCTCTCAGTTCTTATTGTATTTTATTACCCCTCATTTGTTATCGAGGTGGAATTTGTAAATTGTAATCATGATTATTGGATTTACCTCATTCGGGGAATGAGTGTTGTAATCTTATTGTTTAAATGTTGTTAATTGGAATCTTGAGGTATTTATTTTCCTTGTTGTAATTTATCTTTTATGGGATGTATGTAATCTTAATTTTGTAAGTGTTTAATGTTTTGGTTTCAGTTGATGTTAATTGTTGTTTGGGTTTTAAAGTAATCTTTGTCTCATGGCCTTAGAGGTGGTTGGCAATATGTATTCATCTTACATGTTATTTGTGCAAAAAATAAAAATAAAAATAAAAAATTTGGTACATTTAAGTAATGAATTGCAACTTCCTCTAGGGTTGCGTGGCGGGGCATTACACTCAAACTCTAAGTCAAATATTATGTCAAATTTTGGGCTAACAGACATAGTATGTTTCATGAGCATAGGCTCAAACATACAAAGTGGAAGACAACTTAAGATGATTTAAAATTCAAATGTGCTAAAAATATAAAATTCTAAATGTAAATGGTTCCCACTCCATCTATAAAGTGGTCCCTATAGGTTATTTAGGTATTTGCATGAAGTTAATGTATTTTTTATGTATTTGCATGAAGTTAATGTATTTTTTATGTGTTATTTATAGTCAATAAAAAATAAAAAATATTATTAGATATAATTTGCTTTTTCTAGATGCACGAAAAAATAGAGCAAGTGCATGGATGTTTTAAAGCAATTAATTGTTAGTTTTAGGTAGAGGTTTTTTCTTTTTCTTTTCTATATAAAATGAAATGCATTATATTCTATAAGGAGGGGAGAAATTGTTGGTTTTAATGAAGTTATAACAATAAATATTTTTGAAGTATTCATTGTTTCTCTTCCCTTGGTAAAATTTATGTGATAAATATGCATGCATGAGTTTTAGTATGTATATTTTAGTTCCTTCACGGTGAAATACTTGTTAGAGATATGTAAACATTGGGAGAATTAACAAGACTTTGTAATCTTAGGTAATTTAATTTTCCCAAAAGATTGCACTAACTTTGTGGATCTGTGATTCAATTTGGCTAACCAAAGTTTTGTTTATTTTTAGATAAAAAAAATTATGTACATTATTATTCTAGAATAATTTCAAAGTTAGTATTCTCCTTCTTTCTATTTGTTTTTGATATTTTTTATAAGTATTTAGAATTAGAAAAAATAATAATAATATAAAAATATTCAAAATTAGTTGTCATAAAGAATCCATAAAATTCATATTTTATCATATTCAAGATTAGGGTGTTTGCACAAATATAGGGGACCAAAAAGTGGTTAGAATATCTTTTTGGTTCATGAACATAGTTAATGTGAGTGCATTGTAACAAGTTGAGTCTATCAATTGTCATCTAGAAAGTTTGGTTAGAAAGAAATAATAGGATCTTCATGAAGAAGTTGTTGGATGTAAATCAAGTAATTAATAAAATTGAATCTGCAATTTTGGAATCAGTTATGTCCTTTACATGTTGAGAAACTTGAACATGAAAAAAGCATTCACATCCTATGATGCTTGGTTACTAAAATCTTGGTCTCTCCTCAAACCTTCTCCTGTATAAGGTTATTTGTTGGGTCTAAATCCTATTGTCAATAGGAATGAAGTAAAGTGGGTCCCTCCTTTAGAGGAGATGATTAAATTGAATTTTGATGGGGCCTCTCAGAGCAACCCTGGTTTTTTAGGTGATAGTATGGTGTTAAGAGATCATAAGTGTGTAATTTTGAGGGTTGCTTGTCAAATGTTGAGCATAGGCACTAATAATGTGGCATAGTTTAATGCTTTGATTCTTGGCTTGGAATTGCTTGTTAGTCTTAATGTTTCTCATATTGTAGTGAAAGGAGATTCTGAAGTTGTAATTGGTGCTCTCTCAAGGAATGATCTAGATTCTTTGCATTTAAAATATCTACTAAATCATGTCAGGATTTTTCTTCAGAACTTTGTGGCTTTTGAAATTCAACATTGTTATAGAGTAGCTAATGTTGTGGTGGATTTTTTGGCTAACAGGGCAATTGACAGGTCTCTTCCTTTCACAGTTTTCTCTCAAAATGATATGCAGTCAATTATACATCAAAGGCATTAAATTGGTTAATTTTTTTATTCTTCAAATTTGTAGATTGGTAAAGAGTTATATTTCTTATTAATTCCTTCTGCAAGTTTATTTTTCTTCATATGTGGCACAAATGTTTATTCACCTTCAAGTATCTCTTGTGGCTTCTAAGTTTCCATATTGGGCACAACCTATATTTCTTTCTATGCTTTGCATTGTTTACAAAGGGTGCTTTAGGGTTGGGCTTAACCAACACACTCTAAGCATTGACCACTTAGGTACTGGTGTGGGGCCAATTAAATTTGTTGCTTCCACCTAATCCTGCTTCTATTCCCCTAAACAATCCTGTAAACTATAACGGTTAGCAATTAGTCACCCAATTCCCGCGCATAAGCAAATTCAAATCACCATTTTTGCATTGCAAAAGTTTGACTAGATTAAAAGAAAGAGAGCATAGTAGTGAATGGAAAGGAAATTCTCTAATCATTTTGTCACCCAATTTTCAAATTGGACAAGGCACGTGAAATTTTTCATCGAATGCCTCAAAGAATGTGATCTCATGGAATGCCATTATTGCAAGATGCACACAAAATTGAATTTGTTGAAAAGGCTTCTGGAACTGCCAAGCAAATGCAATGGGTAGGTGTAAAGCCAAACTTCACAACCTTTTCCTACAGCCTCCCTTCCTGTGCCAAAATTCAAGCTTTGTAATAGGGTGTGGAATCCTTCAAAGGATTAAGGATGGAAATTTTGTCAAATTTTGTAGTGCAACTACCCTGGTAGACATGTATGCAAAATGTGGAAGCACAGACAAGGGGTATGAACTATTTGACCTAAGTGAAAAAGTATGTTTCTTCCATCATTTTTTTTGAAAACCAACCAACACCTAGTATTGCTTGCAAAATGTGAAAGATACTTTTCCCCATCCTGATGATGGAATAAGAATATTGACTGTGATCCCCAAGGCTAATAAGAAGATTTCACACATTTTATGTTAACATTTTTGGTGATAAATGTGAGGTGAGGTGTGAGAAAGCCCAGCTTAAACCATGCTTAAAATATTGCAACGATTGTTGTGAAGTGTCCAACTATGTTTCAAGTGGGTATTATGGTAATAAGGATAAATTCCTAATATCAATAATATGACCTATGAATAAATCTTACATAATTCATTTTTCATCATATACAAATGCTTAGCGCAATTAGAATAATTTACAAATTAACAATTCCACCTTCTAATTAATGAATCTTAGATTGTAGGACATAATAACCTAGCCAAAATAACCCTAGACAGAATAACCCAGTCACAATAACCCAAGGAAAAAATAACCCAGGGTCATAATAACCCAAGCCAAAATAACCCGTGGTCAGAATAACCCATGGATAGAATATCCTTGTAAGAATATAGAGAAAGGAAAACAAAATTTATAGGGTTATTTTGTCCATGGGTTATTTTGACCACGGGTTATTTTGTCCATGGGTTATTATAACCTTGGGTTATTTTGTCCTTGGGTTATTATGATGGGGCTATTGTGTCCAGGGTTATTTTGGTCGGGTTATTATGTCTGGATACTGAATCTTAATATTAAAACTATTTTAGACATATCATGAAATTTGGAAATTTAGTTCAGATGGGTTTCATAATATCTTTCTTTATGAAACTAATTAAGTACAAAAATTGATAAATAACTACATCCACTTCTTGAATTTAATCAAACTTAGAAATAAGAACATGTTGATATTCTCAAAATAGACAAAATAATATTAAATAACTATACATTCATACCTCATGAGTGCTAGGAACTATAACGTAATATTAATACATGACACCAACCAAGTGATAAATAAAGTCAAAGAAGAGGGAGTATATCATGGAAATAACACACCAGGAGAGAATCAAATTGAGTACATAACATAGGGAAGCTACATGTCATAACAAAAATCAAGAATAAATTGAACATGTATTCATAATGTTTCTTGGCTAAGGTTTTGGTGATTGATACATAATAGCTTTACCTCTATAGTTTAATAGTTAAGATGATGTGCAATACAACTATATAAATCTAACTACCATGTGGCAACATCTAACCAACACATAATAGTATAATACTATTATATAGAGAGGGATAGGGGAAATACCTCACCTCCTACCTTGAGTTCTTTATGTAGATAACCCCTCAACCTTGATCCATTGGACTCTCCACGTTATTTACACTTAACTAGATATGGTTATCAAATTATGCATAGGGTGACTAAGAACATATGAGAATAGGTGGGACTCCATAAGCTTCATCTATTACCACTATTTATAATTAACCTATAAGTAACCACTTACAAAACAAGATGTCCTTATTAACCACTAAAGTCAATAAAAATTGTCCCAAGGATTAAAACAAAATAAAATTTATTAAACTATAAGGAATCTATAATCCCTAATTATCAAACAATATTTATAAGTTACCATGTAGTGATAGATTAGTGACTAAATAAAAGTAAAATACTAATGATACATTATCTATCAAAAATTGTGACCTTATGATAATTCAATTAGAAATGAGTGAACATGATAGGGTTTGACTATCTTTCATTATCACAATGCAACAATGATAGAAAGGTGAAATTTAAAGATATTCAAGACTAAAGAAAGTACAATAATAATTCCAAAAAACTTAATTACATAGCATGTTTTCTTAAACATAGGAGTGATAGTACAACTAAATCAATTTTCAAGTTCAGTAATGTGACCATGACACTTATTCATGTGAATAGGAATATTCCATGTTATCATGTAATTGTATCAATTTATGGTTCAACATCATGCAGTCATACACTAAATACATTAGATAATATGATTTATCCCTCCCATTCTATCCCATTCCCATAATAAGGTTTCACTACTAATTAATCATTATCACAATCCATCATTAACATAAAAGAGTCTAAACACTAGGATACATACTCATTCACCATTCATTCATCTTAGAGAACCCTTTTATGACATATTTAGACTCATTAACTATGATAACATGGTGTTCCAAAGGTCTTTAAAGAGATAAAAAAATTATCATAAAAATCATTATAAGGGGTATCTAATACTTGATTATAACAAAATCATAACCCATTGATATGCTTTGCTCCAATTATGGTTTTATAGTTGCAAATTGTAGGGAAAAAATGCATTGAGATAGTGACCAATATAAAATATTAACAATATGTTTTCATAAACACAAGGAAAAAATCTACCCCTTTGTATCATTGTTACTAACAAAATATTTTAAAATAGACACTTAATACTACCAAACCCTACTAGTGTACATATTTTAAAGGGTGTAATAATTTATTGAAGTAAAATATAATAACAATACAAAGCATCAAATGAAGATTTAAATTAACCAAAAATAAATCATTCTCCTTATGTTAGTTAAAAATAATAATAAATAGTGGGTGGTAGGGTGGGCTCCCCCACGCCCCTCACTTGGGCACACGGTGTCCAGGGTGGACTTGAGGTGGCGGATGGGACGGACATGAAGATAATGGTTGTGGCATGGTCTTGTCACTTCCAATTTCCTAAATTTAGCTGAAGGAAGGAGTTGTTTGCTTGTTTTATCGGATGCTCTTGAAATTTGCGGTTCTTCTAGAGATGGACTGGGGGCATGCTTGGCTTAGTTCTCATTGCGCCATCAGTGTGACACATTGGGAACGACTCTCCTAGAAACATTTGTTGACGGGCCAAGTGGCATCTCACATCAATCGCATTGATAATGGTTTTAAGTTGGATGGATGAAGGCCGTAACTTTATTCATGACAAGGACGATTTCGCTTCGCCATAATCCAGTTTCGTGTGCGAAGGCCTGACTGATCATCATTAGGGCGTATTAAATGAACTAATGAAGTCATTTCTAAAGCATGGGTTTCGCATTTTGGTATTGTCTTCTTTTTTTTTTTTTTGCAAGGAACGGTTGTCAAAGACTTGCAAATGGCTCGATCGTTGAAGTCGAAATTCATCATTCACATCTCGGCGAAAGGTCTGGAAAGTTTCGGCATCGACACACCAATTTCTTTGGTGGCCACGGAGAGGCAGATTGCCTTTCGAGAAGTTACAGACCAGAGGTTAAAGCGCATTTTGCTCATGGACGATCCGGTGTCAATTGTTGCTGTTAAAATGGTCCTAGGCAAAGGACACCTGGAAAGGAAAGAATTTTCCAGAGACAATACACATATCTCCTCTCGGTTTCTTGTTGTGCTTCTGGACTTGGACACCCCGAAGGCGGAGGCCAAGGAGATGATGGTTTTCCTGTTCCGGGATGATTTGCTCGGTAGTCTTGAAATGACACTGAAGGCGGCCTTTATAGGTAAAGGTATTCCACGCCCTGCTGACTTGGCTCTTCTATGGGATTCAGATGAAGCTATCAAAGTTTTTCCCTTTCTCTTAGACATTAAAGGGCCTGCATTATCAAGGCACAGAAAGATTGCAGATGTGGCGGTGGATTTCCTGAAGCGAAAGTTGAAGTTGGTGTCGGTGGAAGGGTTGGAGTGGTTGGATGGTTTCACTAGGTTTGCAGAGTTAAACGGCTTCATGTGAATCGCGTCTTGTGCTGGTTGATGTTCGCTCTTGGTTTCTTTTTGGTTTTCAACTTGTTAAACTCTAGTAGTTTCAAGCATTAACAGTATGTAATTTTCTTTTTGTTTGATGAGGCTCGGCCTCTGTTATAAATCCTTCGCTTCAAAGCTTTTTTCTCGCAATGGGACTGTATGGCGAAAATCTTGATGTTTCTCCTGGTTAGGTATTTTTTGTTCGGCTTGGTGTCCTGGACGGACCTATAATTCCTGCTTAGCAGATGTTTGTAAATATCTTTATTATCAATATTATCACCACCTTGCGTATCAAAAAAAAAATCATAATAATAATAAATAATTGAGATTGAACACATAAAAAATAATATTTAAAAAAAAACATGTATTATATATTGAATGATGCCAAGCAATGCCAACACCTAGTAAACATGATGGAATACCAAATATGCAAATAAATCATCCCAAATGAGTAGTATACCAAGAAGCCTTTGAACGAAATGATTCCCCATTCTTTTAGACAATAGGATTTCTTCATACAACTATTTACATATTATGAACACAACCAAACATATTTCATATCTTCTTTGCATGCTAATACAAGTGCTTAGAGTCAAGTTAGCTAGATTTGGGTAGATTTTTAAGTGGCCATTAGCTACCACAACTCCCAAATGGTCACATTCATGAGAAGATTAGGAATTTTGATCCCATCATGAAATGTTCACAACAAATAATTTAGTCATTGAATCACAAAATTTAGATAGTCTACCCATGGGTCTAAACATTATTTCCTTTATTTTTCATTTTTCTCCTTCACCTCACAATGTGCCTTTCACCAATCACATGGTCCAATAATTTTGAATAAAAAAATGTTTACAAATAGTTTTAAACACAAGTGACCACTTTTAAAATTACTTTATGAATTCAATTCAATTAATTATACTAAAATATAAAAATTAAGATTAGAAACAATAAGGAATATTAACCTTGAGTGATGATCAAAATATCAAATGAAATCATCAATACACTAAACCATAATGACATAAGCCATTATGGGATGAATCATTTGTTGGTGTTGTCCTTTACTTGAATAAACAAACTATCAGAATGATTTTATCTTTCATAATAGTACCTACCATGGGATATGGGAATAAACATTTGGATCTTTACCCATACCATTTTCAAGCAATGTGCATTTAGAAAAAAAAATATAAAATAAGAAAAACAGGAAAACATGCATAAACGATGCAAAAAAAAGAAAGATGTTTTGCCTAGGAAAGCTAAAATTGATTGATTTGATTGATGATGATGATGATGACGATGATGATAGAATTTTTGACAATAAGAATAATTGGAGGATTGTGAATAATACATCCTAATAATAGTATTTTTGAAAATGAGTCAAAAAAAGGATTGGGAATGGTATTGTCCTAATGATAATTTGAGTAAAATAGGTCAAGGTTTACAATGAAGTTGGGAAAAAAAAAATTATTATTTGGATGATGCACTAGATTGTTTAATAATATTGTATCGATTATGATTGCATGCATATGGATTGTGTTGAGGGTTCTCAATTGCTTGGAACTAAAGACAAGGGAAAACCAAGTTGATGGGAAAGGATGAAGTGATAAAGGGATTGTTTAGATAGGGGATGGGATGGATTATGGGATGATATATTAGGGATATTGGAAGGAGTGTCAAGATGTAATCTCTAAGGACTATGGTGGATAGGAATAACATGTCCCATACTAGATGTAGTGTAATGGATATATAAGGTTGCAAGAGGGAAGGTTAGTAGAGAAAGTAAGGCTTGCATTGTCCAAAATATGTTAGATATTATTTCCTTATCCATATCAATATTAAAGCATGAAAGGAGGATGGAGTGGATATGATGAGATACCTATATGGATGGGGAGGATGGATAGAGAGGATGAAGTAGATAATATGGAGCTTGATATGATGGAAGAATATTTCCACCCACATATAGGATGTGAGTAGATAGGGGATTTACACATTACACCTATTTTCCAAGTTTTATCATGGAACTTATCAAAGGTTTCATACTAATTGTTTTCACCATTGAATAATGATTTCTCTTTACCTTTTTTTTTTTTTTTTGATTTATTCTTAATTTCTAGCTTATAGATAAAGGAGAATATTTTGGATAAATTGGTTTTGATTGGGTTTAGGGAGATCGATGAAGGACTCAAATATTTGTTTCCATGATGATAGTATCCCTTTCCAAATAATTACTTTGATAGTCATTGTATGCATGGATGTTACTAGAAATAAAGCTAAGTAGGCTTCTTCAAATTTTAAACAGTGTACCAACATAGCGAGCTAATATTAAAGGATGCTACCAAGGGATATGGAATGGATACGAAGATGAAAAATGGGTAATGAGTTATTTAAAATATTGAATTACAAAGGTGTGATGGTGGACGTACATTGGATAATGGATAGGGGGTGGAAATATGATTGCATGAAAGGATGGGCTGGTAGTAAAATGAGGGAATGTCATGAGACCAAGGGGAACTAGGACTAACAATTGGGTAAGCCCACAAAACTGGTTTACAATTCCATTGAGGAAGGAAAAATGCATTAGAACCCCCCCCCCCCTTCTATTGAAAACCCCTTTAATGGGTTTTATTTTTTAATTGCATTAAAGGGGGGTTTGCTAGAAGGGGGGGTTCGAGTGAACCCCTTGGTTCGTTAGAACCCCCCTTTTTCCCCCTTCTCCCCCTCTAGCACCAATTTTTTGCAGAATTTTTCCCTTCAAAGCTTGAGTTGAGGATGAAAATGGAGGAGACTTCATAGTCCCAAATGGATGATGATAGTCCTCAAAATGAGCTATCCATCGAATATAATTATAATATGTTTTGGATTTATTATATATATATATAGTTTGATTAAACATAGGTTTTTCATTGAAAATCAAGCTCTCTATTTTGCACATGTGGAAAAATAGAAGATTATCAAAATAAAATTCTGAAAAATATGTGCAGGCTAGGTATTGATGTCCTTGATCTAGTGAAAAAAAATTGAATTTTGATACATACAAAAAGAGTTATGTTGTATACAGTCTTCCTATTTTTGAATTGTAATTGGTTTGACTTGGAAACTTGATTAAGGAAAAAATATTCAATAAAACACTATGAAACCAAATGAAAGGGTTATATATCATAGTTACAAATCTAAATTCGAGAAAAAAAGAATTTTATCCTTCATAGAAATAAAATTATGTTGTATACAGTGAGCATCACTCCTTAAAAATGGTGTTTACTGATAAAAACTAGTTTTCGAAGGAGATGGGAAAAGAAATGCAATCTGATTCAAAAAAATTTGAAAAAAAAAATATTTAGAATCTACAGACAAAATTTTACAAATCAGTAATTTGCATCATCTTCAAATTCCTCACAGTTTAGCCGCTATAGGTGCCCGAAAGTGAAGATTTAGTTAAAAAAAATTAGTTCAATGTCCAGTTTGGCCAAAAATTATAAACCAGTATTGTGTGATCACCCAATTGCATATACCATGTTGGAGGTTAAATATTTGAGTTATGATGGATTTTGGATGTTGGGAGTTAGATGAGGTAATTAGGATTATAGATTATGGGATGTAGGGGCCCAAAATGGATTTAGGATGTTTAGGAGGGGAATTTGGGATTTTTTTTTATTTTGGGAGATAGGGACCCAAAATGGATGTAGGGTGCTTAGGATGGGGATGCTTGGATTTATATGGAGAAATGTAGGATTAGGATGAAGGGTATGAATATTTGGAATTAGGGAAAGAAGGAACATTTGGAGGAGTGGATGGAGATGCAAAGTTTGATGCTCCTTTTCAATGTATTTCTTTTTATTAAGGATCCACATTATTTTTTGCATTATTTTTATTGGTGGACGTTTTTGGCCTTTTCAATCAATTTTAATAGTGGGTAAAATCTTATATTAATATTGTATGGTGACATGTTTTTATTAGGGGTAAAAAAATGGGTTTTGAAGGGGCCCAAAACCCTTTACAAAGGAAGACAACTGAAACTCAAGAGAACAACAGAAAGCATGAATCAGCCCAACAACAACAAGTTGCTAAAATAGATAACTCGCAAACCACCACCAGCCCAACAAAAACCACTACCAAATAATCAAGACATCACAGGCTACAAAAGACACACTAGCATGGGCCCGAAGCCCAAATACAACCTGGTTTTATCTGGGACTAGAAACCCCACCCAAGTTTTGACTGTAAAAATCCACTTGAAACAATTAGGCAACAAACCAACATAGTAGCAGCCAACCATCTGCTCAGAAACAGCATACCATAACCCAACAAAAGAAAAGGAAAAATAGTGGTGCATACCACCATTAACCCCAACCACCTAATCAAAAACACCAGCACACAGGAGGAGAGACACCCCTTGAAACTCCCAAACACACCACAGACCAACTCCAAATCCACCTCAAGATGACTGAGCTCCCCTCTATAGGAGAGGATAGTGTGACAACCCAAAAAATGAAGAGCGCACCTCTCCATCAACCTCTGCCTCCACCTCGATAGGAGAAACTTCCACCTCAATAGGAACAAGACCAAAGGAAATGAAAGAAGAGGACAACCATCCATATCCAACACACCCACCTCCAACTCAATAGGAAATGACTCTTGACTATCAAGAGTTGTCTTCACCTCAATAGAAGACATAATGCACTAGTTTTCCTTATATTTTTATGGATTATTTCATATTTATATGTGCTTCCAAATAAGATGGTATAGTCTCATGGGGAGAAAGTATCTTGACATCGCATGGATTGTGTGATGGCTTCATCATGCTGGAATGTGTCCAATGATGTATGCATAAATGTTGGTCTTGATTGAGGATTACAGGGGATGGATAGTTATAGATGCAAAGGATGAAATGATTAGTGGTGGATGATGGGATTGATAGGTGTAATGTGGTTGATGAAATTATTGGTGGAAAAAATATTATGAGAGGAGTGATGAGAGGTGCCTATTTTTTATGTTGGAAGAAGTTTCCTTAGCCTTATTTGAGGAGTGAACAATGTACTTGTCATGAGATATATAATCGAGGCCCTAAAATCTTATATTTTATTTTGTTTAGATGGATTCTAAGATTCCTTTCTCATAAAATCCTATTGCCTTTCCTTGATAATGCATGTTTTGAAAAATATAATTGTTGATGGGGTACTTGTTACTTTGGAAACAAGACAAAAATCCATTTTTAGATGAGTGAGGAATATTGGTAGTTCTAGTTTTCTTGACAATAAGATAACTAGGTTGAATAAAGATATAGGAACCAAGATGATAGGATTGTCATTCATGAATTGATTCAACAAGGATTATTAGATCTTGAGATGGTAAACAATCATGGAAGGGATTAGTTGGGATACTTGGATCTTGAATTGGATATAGACATGTGTGGGCATTTTTGGAGAAAGCTCTTGACATAGATGGATTATTTTGGAAGATATAAGGGAGGAGTGGTGTTTTATGTTGTTAAAAGTTAGTGCATGGAGGGACTCTTTGAGTTGTGCACATCGATGGGAAGGGAAATTATTTGAATAAATAATTGCAATAGTATTTTATGTTTTTACATATTTTTCTAGACACTATTTGATGTTTATTTCTAGAATATCACATTATTAAAAGATTAAGAATTTGGTAGTGCATTTATTTGAATAAATTTGTATGAATCTCATAACCCTAGAATAAATAATTACAATAGTAGTTTATGTTTTTACATATTTTTCTAGACACTAGTTGATGTTTATTTCTAGACTATCACATCATTAAAATATTAAGAATTTGGTAGTGCATTTATTTGAATAAATTTGTAAGAATCTCACCACCCTAGAATAATCATTGTGATATGCATTCACCCTAATTAAAAGGTGTTATTTTTAGTTCACTAGTCAAGGAAGCATTCTTTTGATGGATAAAAATTGTCCTTATGCAAGGATTCAATAATCTTATCTAATATTCCTATTAAACATTTTATTACTTTCCACAAAAAACCTATCATAATTTAATTTCTACTTTAACACATTTTTCATTTTTAAAATTTATTTTGAGATTTTTTAAAAGATATATCATACTACTTTAACATTCTCAAACAAAACATCTACTAGTTCAACAAGGCACTCTAGTAACAAATTATATTAAATTCCTACAATTTATTTGATTTGTTATGCAAGCTTATGATCTAGTAGTGCATATTATTCTTGTTGTCAATGTGAAGGGGCTCATGGATCTATAGTTTAACTTAGAAAACTTTCACACTTTTAATATACTATATTGGTTCAAACAAAATGAATGGCTAGTCATCATTTTCTTTTTGTTAGGTGATTTCTATGATTTTGTTTTCATCAAATAGTTTAGTGATCCAAAATCATTACAAAGGTAGATAACTATAAGATTTGATCTCATGTCCAAGGGGCTTAAGGTCAGGTATCTTTATTTTGCGAACAATCCCATTGAATTGAAATAATGAAAATAAAGTTCCACCACTAACTTAGAGACTTTTATGTCTTAATGGCACCTTACATGAAATTTACTTTAAAACAAATTTAAAAAAAATGTCTATTTGATATAGCTTCTATAATTTCTTGTGTGAAATTATTTGTATTCACTCAATTTTTTGAATTGAAGTTAATTCAAACATCTTGTAGAATGAACTATATTAAAAAAAGATTCCAATTTTTCATAGCAACACAAGAGAACAAAAAAGAACAAAAAAAAAAACAAACAAACAAACTATAACCTCTCTCCATCATACTATAACCTAAAAGATATTAATTATGGTGTTTAGGACTTTAAAATTTCAAAACAAATTATTTTTAATTGAAAAAAATATTTCACAAATAACAAACTTTTTTGTTAAATTTTTTTATAATAAAATCCAATATAACTTTATAATTAATTTTTTAAATATAATTAAAAAAATATTGAACTACTGATTTCATGATCAATTTTTATTTTTATTTATTTTAAATAATCAAAAAATTTACAATATATAATTATATAAAAAAATTAAAATTAAATAATTACATAAATTCAACCTCTCCTCTCCAACTAAAATTTAAAAGTTAATATTCCAACATTCAAACAAATACAAATTTATTCTTCTTTCAGCTAGATGCATTAAAAACTTGTGGCCAAGACAAAGCATACGCTGAAACAAACCTTAAATATTGAATTAGCCTCTAAATGCATATTTGGTGGTAGGAAATGCATATGAATCTGCTTAGAAATGTAGAATGATAGACCCATATATAGTTTAGCACCTTCCATACAACACTAAACCAAAAGAAACACAAGAGTAAGTTTCGTGGGTAATTAGATGTGCCCCTGTGGTTATTTCTATCTTTGTAACATGAGAATTCATCCTTATTACCACAATACCTGCTCGGAACACAATTGCACAATTTACAACAATCGTTGTAGTACTTTAAGCACTCTTTAAGTTGAGCTTTCTCGCACTTCACATTTATCACCACACTCTGTAAACACCGACTAACATCTTTCTGAAAATGTGTGAAATCTTTGTGTTAGCCTTGGGGATCACAGTGTTGGAAGTAATGTTTATTTCAGGTACAATATGAAGTAGGTATGACATTAATTACTCAATTATCCAGTAGCATATCCTCCAGATTTCTTCTGAGACTTCTAGATAATTCTCATTTTGACCTCCAGTTCACTGTATGTAGTTTCTAGAGATCTCCAAAGAGATCTATAAATACATCACTCTCCCTTTTGGTATTCAAGCAAGTGTATAATAGCATACTATTGTATAAGTCTATGCGAATAATATAATTTTTTTTCAACTGTGTTAAGCTGCTTTGTTTAATTTTTATGTGCAATCCCTTTGCTCCATTTTTCTAAAGTTTTGTCTATTCAATATGGTATTAGAGCATAATTTTTAAAATCTTGGGCAATGATGTGGAAATTTTGTAGTGTGAAACTGTGATTTTGCAGGTTGAAATTCAGTTTTGAGCAGCACCAACATTCTTGTGGCAAGTGAACAATATTGCAGCAAAGGAACGAATTTCTACATAAAAAAATTGGTGAGAAATTTTCAATTTTTTAATTTGGGTGTTAAAGATTTTGAAGTTTCTTTTATTCTCATCCAAAAAGGAGGGGATTTGACATAATGGATTCTCTTGGTATTCCTTTTCCCATAGTTAAATTAAATGGAAAAAAATTATTATGATTGGGTATCTCATATAGAAATTTCTCTAACTCTTCAAAAAAATTATGAGATTGTTATTGGTAGTGAACAAAGAACAACAAATCCTAGAAAAGATCAAGAAGATTGGGATAAAAGGGACAAAAAGGCAGCAACATTAATCAAGCTTACACTTTCAGAGGAATTTTTTTCAGAAGTTCACAATGAAAGAAGTGGAGTCAAAGTATGGGATATTTTGAAAAATACATATCAAAATTTAGGTGATGTATGGATCCTATCTCTCACCACAGAATTATATAATATTAAATTATCAAGTTCACGGGAGTTAGTTCCTCATCTAAGTAAATTAAAGGAAAAGAAAAATGAGCTTGCTTCTCTTGGAAAGAATGTAGATGATAAAGATTTTGTGCAAATAATATTACAAAGTCTTCCAGGTTCCTATCAATCATTCATAAGGGGAATTGATCTTGCAGATAAGTTACAAAGTATTAAATTTGAAGAGTTATGTGCTAAGCTAGTGCAAGAAGAAAAATGTCAAATTAAAGAAAGAGAATCATTTATTGGTGAGTCTCAAGCATTCATAATGAAGGAAAAAAAATATTACAAAAAGTCACAAGATAATCAAGCTAAAGAAAGGAATTGGAAGTGTGAAAATAAAGATGGTTCATCTAAAGATTATAATAAAAGCAAGTGGAAATGTAATTATTGTGGTAAGCTAGGTCATAAAGCAAATGAATGCTATAAAAGGAATAGAGATGAAGAAAGGAAGCCAAATAAGTTCACAAAATCTTTTGACTCTAAAATTAATACTTTTTGTGTTGCATTCAAAGAAAATAATTCTTTTAAGGATGATTGGGTTATTGATTCTGGTGTCACACAACATATGTCTCACAATAAGGAACAATTTGAATCAATAAGTGAAAGCAATATAGAGAAGATATATTTGGGAAACAATAGTGCTTTAGAAGTTAAAGGGAACAGAAATGTTAAAATTGATAATGGTGTGTTAAAAAATGTGAAGCTAGTTCCTGAATTAAAAACAAATCTACTTTTTATATCTCAAATTGCAAATCAAGGGTATAAAATAGAGTTCTACAATGACAAATTTTTAATCAAGGATGTGAGTAATAATTACAAAGTGATTGCAATTGGTAAAATGGGGAATGGGTTATATAAATTCCAAGAATTCACTTCTAAAGTGGAAATGAGAATATGTGTTCTATTGCCAAATATGATGATGTCAGCAAGTTATGGCATGAGCATATGGGACATATCAACTATCAAAGTCTCAAACTTATGGAGAAACTATGTATGGTGCATGGGCTTCCAAAAATCTCACCAAGTCACAAGGTGTGTGAAGGATGTGCTATGGGAAAATATGTGGAAAGTTTCCCACAAGGTAAATCATGGAGAGCAAAAACTCCTTTACATTTGGTTCATAGTGATGTAATGGGTCCTTTTAGAACACCATCACTTGCAAGATCAAGGTATGCCCTCACCTTTATTGATGATTACACTAGAAGAATTTGGGTATATTTTCTAAAAAGGAAGGATGAAGTGTTTGATAAATTTAAAGAGTTTAAGGCATTGAGTGAAAATCAAAGTGGAAGATCTTTAAAGATAATAAGAACAACTAGAGGTATGGAATGTATGAACAAAGCTTTCTTAGATTTTTGTAAACAACATGGTATAAAGAAGGAATTAACTGTCTCCTACTCACCCCAACAAAATGGAGTTGCAAAAAGAAAAAATAGAACTATAATAGAAATGGCTAGATGCATGCTTCACTCTAGAAATATAGAAGCTAAATTTTGGGCTGAAGCAATTTGTACTGCAGTTTATATTTTGAATAGAATACCTACTAAGGCAGTTTTGAACATAACACCAAAAGAGGCATGGAGTGGTAGAAATCCTACAGTGTCCCATTTTAGAGTCTTTGGATGTAATGCATATGCCCACATTCCTAATGAAAAGAGGAATAAGCTTGAAAGGAAAAGTGAGAAGTGCATAATGGTTGGGTATACTGAGGATTCAAAAGGATATAGGTTATATAATCCTAAAATAAATGAAATTCACATTAAACAAAATGTATGGTTTGATGAAGATATTGAGAGAGAACATTATCTTACTTTCCAATCTTGATTGATGAAGATAAGTCTACTAATGATCCAAATCAAGGTGTGCAATCTTCTATAGGAGGAGAAGGAACACAAGTTGAAGCATCAAGTGACAGTGATGATGAAGACACACAAAAGACTAGAAGCATCCATGAAATCTACCAAGAAAGACCTAGAAATATGTTTACTAACCATGCTCTTATGACTAGGGTGATGTAGGTTGACACTCCAAGTACATATGAGGAAGCAAAAGGAAAAGAAGAATGGGAGGAAGCAATGCAATATGAATACAATTCTTAGATGAAAAATGGAACTTGGGAATTGACAACTCTTCCAAAAGTTAAAAGTGTGGTTAGTTGCAAGTAGACCTACAAAACAAAGTTTACATCAGATGGAGCTATTGAAAAACATAAGGCAAGGCTAGTGGCTAGAGGCTTCTCACAAACAAAAGGTATTGATTATAATGAAACCTTTGCTCCAGTTGCTAAAATGATTTCAATTCCTAAAATAGGTGCTCTAGCTGCAAAATTTGGTTAGAAAATCTTTCAAATGGATGTAAAAAGTGCATTTCTACATGGTGATCTAAAGGAAAAAATTTACATGCAACAACCACCAGGATTTGTTAAAAGTGGTGAAGAACATCTAGTGTGTAGATTAAAAAAATCATTATATGGTCTTAAGCAAGCCCCAGGGGCATGGTACTCCAAAATAAATGAGTACTTTATTAATGCATGATTTAAAAGAAGTAAATTTAATCCAGATGTGTATCTAAAGCATAGTGATGATAAAGTTGTTATTGTATTGTATTTGGATGACTTGATTATTACAGGAGATCACACACATAATATTGAAATAACTAAAGATCAACTCAAACAAGCTTTTGAAATAACTGATCTAGGGTTGATGCATTATTTTTTGGGTATGAAAGTATGGAAAGAAGAAGAAAGGATCATGATTTCTCAATCAAAATATTCTCTTGATGTATTGAAAAAATTTAATATGAGTGATTGTAAACCATCTAATACACCATGTGAAGTGGGATTAAAATTGAGTGCTAATTCTACACAGAAGAAGGTGGGTGGAAAATTGTATAGACAATTAGTTGGGAGTCTTTTATATCTCACCATAACTAGACCAAATATTGCATATGTAGTTGGTGTTGTATCCAAGTACATGGAAGATCCTCACATCAATCATTGGAAAGCAACTAAGAGAATATTAAAATATATTAAAGGTACTTATCAACTTGGCATTGAATACAAATATGGAGGAGAGCCTACTCTAGTTGGTTATACAGATTCTGATTATGCAGGTGACATTGATGATAGAAAATAAACTTTGGGATACATCTTTCATCTTGGATCAAGACAAATTTCTTGGAGCCACAAGAAGTAATCAACAGTGTCACTATCATCAACAGAGGCTAGATATATTGGTTCATCAAAGGCATCTCAAGAAGCATTGTGTCTTAGAAGACTACTTGAAGAAACACACCATCCACAAGATTATCCTACTATAATCTTTTGTGATAATCAAAGCACTATTAAGCTAGCAAAAATCCTATATATCATGCCAGATTTAAGCATATAGAAGTGCATCATCATTTTTTTTGTGACCTGATTGATAGTCAAGTAATGGAGCTACAATTTTGTGGCATAGAGGATCAAATTGCTGACTTATTTACAAAAGCACTACCTATTGCAAAATTTGTCAAACTTAGAATCTTATTACTCAAGGAAGTTCCTATCCTCTCCAAATAAACATTATAGGGGGGTGTTGGAAGTAATGTTTATTTCGAGTACAATATGAAGTAGGTATGACATTAATTGCTCAGTTATCCAGTAGCATATCCTTTAGATTTCTTCTGAGACTTCTAGATAATTTTCATTCTGACCTCCAATTCACTGTATGTAGTTTCTAGAGATCTCCAAAGAGATCTATAAATACATCACTCTCCCTTTTGATATTAAAGAAAGTGTATAATAGCATACTACTATATAAGTCTATGTGAATAATATAATTTTTTTCAACTGTGTTAAGCTACTCTATTTAATTTTTCTGTGCAGTCCCTTTGCTCTATTTTTTTGAAGTTTTTTTGGTTCAATACATAGTCTCTATTCCTATTCCATCACAAGGATGGGAAAATCATCTTTGGAATTTTGCAAGAAATACTATATGTTGGTTGGCTTGAAACCAAAAAGAAAGAAACAGACGGAAAAAAAATTACCTTTTTCAGTTGGGTTAAACAGTTCATTCCCTTTGTCTATGCTTCCACATTTTGCATACATGTCTACCAGGGTAATTATCACTACAAAATCTAATAAAATTTTCATCCTTAATCTTTTGATGGATTCCACACCCCACTACAAAGCTTACGTTTTGGCACAAGCAGGGAAGTTGCAGGAAAAGGTTGCGAAGTTTGGCTTGCACCTGCCCATTGCATTTGCTTGAAAGATCCTGAAGCCTTTCCAACAAATTCAACTTTGCACAAGCTTGCATCCCACAATCATGGCATTCCATGAGATCAAATTTCCTTGAGGAATTTAATCAAAAAGTTCATGTGCCTTGCCTATGCTTCCATATTTTGCTTACATGTCTATCAGAGCATTTCCCTCCCGTTCACTAAAATAACCAAATTCATTAATATTCTCTCTTTCTTTTAGTTTGATCAAACTTTTGTTATGCAGTAAAGATGATTTGAATTTACTTATGCGCGGGAATTGGGCGGTTGATTGCTAACAGTTACAATTTACGCGACTACTTAAGGGAATGGAAATGGAAGTTGGTGGAAGCAACAGATTAAATGGGCCCACACTAGCCACCTAAGCGGTCAATGCTTGGAGTGTGCTAGTTAAGCCAGCCCATACTGTAGCATTTATATTTTTTTGCTGGGTATCCTCCAACATGGGTAATAAATGGTGGTCTGGTAATGTTATTATGATATTGAGTATCCTCCAACATAGTAGTGGTTATTTTCTCCTCCTCCAACCAGTTAGTATTGGCCACTACTAGCTGATCAGAATGGAGATTTCTGGCTGGAAATGGTTATTTGGTTCAATGGCATCATGAAAGTGTACTTCATTCTCTCTCTCACTGGCCATCTAGTACTCCCCACTACTAGGTGACCAGTATTAGAGAGGCTTGTTTGGTAGATGATGTCACATGAAAATTTGGTTTTATTTTGATGTGATATTTGGTACTTCATGTGGCAGTATATGCTCTTAGAAATTGGTCGTGATCATTTCATTTTTGCAGTGAAATATTTGGGGTATTTTTCACTTGTGTTGTCTTGGATTGTCATTCCTAAGGTGGCATGTTGGTTGTGTGGCATCTAGATGGGATGTATTTTCTTCACATACTTCGACATCCATATTTTTTTATCTAATTGAGGTTTTTGGGTCCTTTTCTAGGACCCCACCTTCGGCATTGATTACAATGTCACATTTCCATATCCTCCTTCATTTATGCTCATTTAAGTCCAAATTTTTTGCTCATGTGATCTTCCTTATAATGTTGATTATTAGATGTATTTCAATGCTCACATTGTTTCATTGTTGTTCTGCTCAGGTGGTGCTTGTTTTGGATTTCCCTGAGTGCTTGTCACTTGTTGCAATGGAGGTTGGTTTTCGTGTATTCATACCTCTCAAGTATTGGGAGCCGCGGGACCCTTTGGTGTCGTTGAGGGATAATTTATGCAACACATTCATGTTTTTTTGTGCTCAAGTGGAAAATGTTATACATTTTGTAATTGGTACCGACTAGTCTTTGAAGTTTCCTTTGGCTTTGCCTCATGAGATTGCTTCTATTTTTTTCCAATATCATGGATCTCACTTGGTCTTCGGTTCTAGTAAAGTTTTTGGCTAGCTCATATTTACAACCTACAATATTTTATTTTCCCTCCCTCTTAGAGGCTTTGGAGAAGTATTGTATTTATAATGGATCTCCAATTGTGGGTGGTTTTCTTGGATAGAAGTTTAATTTTCTCTAGCTGGGCCACCTCTTCACTGTGGCAAGTCATGGTTTCAGCTCTTGTGGGGGATAATCCAAATGCCTTCTATGCACAATTACCTTGTATCCAGCCTCATATTGGAGAATCCATCTTTTTTAAGGCTCAATCCTCTTTCAATGCAATTCATCTTCTTATCAAACTTGTGAATGATGATTCACATTCTTCAATGTTCTTCCCACCAATCTTTGAGGTGGCATCTTCTTCTGAAATTTTCTCAAAAACATGATTCTATCTACTCATTTTGTGGGTGTTGGTGTTTGTCCCCAGCTTCATATGTTCTTAGCTTATGATATCTTTAATATTTTCTCTCTGAAGCATTTTGTATCTACTCTTTGGAGCTCTTTTTTTTTTTAAAAGGAAATATGCCCGTATATATTTATATATGTTCATAAGAAATTTACAAAAGTGCTTGATATATAATGACTCTTATTAGTCAGATTCATCCCTTATCGCCACCTATTCTGACTAAAATATAATTGTATCTAAATTGAAGCCATTAACCCAAAAAACCCAACATATTATAAAATGTTTCTCCTAGAATATTAACTATAAAACCCCATATTATGAACAAAACAGACTTCAAGAACCCATAATACTAGCTCTAAAAATCCATATTGTCAGCAAAATCAAACTTCAAGAACACAGTATTCTTCCATTTGGTCCATTGGCACCTCATTTTCTTCTAGCAGATAGACCGTCAATCAGTAGTTTTCTTATCAAGTTGTCACTAGAACAATTTCAAACGTCCCACTGATATGAAACTATCCTACCAATGATCAAATTATTTTTCAAACAATACACAATGCATTGTTCTATCGACAGGAACTACTTTCATCGTACTACATATGCCACTGAGTCCACCATCACCCCATCGGTGAAACCCAAAATCAACTCCCACTGAACTGAAGAAGTCCCACCAACAAACACTCCATACACTGAAGGATGCATCAAAACATTGGGGAGACTCGAGACAAAGTTCCACCGATGAAGCATACTCCCACCAAATAGTACCGCTGAACTCACAAGTTTTCGGGCCATCGTGGAGACTACCGTCCAAGTCCGGGTGACAAGCAATGGTCCTGCCGACAACAACCACCATCGGGCCATCAGTAGGACATGCGATCTCATTCCACCAATTAAAGAACCTCACGTCGATGTACTCCATACCTACCAACACCATCAGTATGTCGTTAGGATGTGGAGGAACATTACACTGATATATCAATGTCTCACCAATAGGAGATCCTCACGCCAATGAAACCCAAATTGCTAAGTCACTAAAGATCATAACTGAAGAACTTCGACTCGTGGGTTATGGATTTATTAAAACTAATGACTTGTTGACATATGTTTATCAAGCCCGCCAATATTACTCCATTGCTACATCGCTAAATCAGGTGGTTACGGAACTTGTGAACCCTACGACATTGGTTAGGAAAACTCAGAACCCCGCGACTCGTCACAACCTTGGCCCTTATTTGAAACAAACAAACATAGAGCCTTACCATTGGCACATCGAGGGGACTATCTTTCAAGTCCCAACGATAAAGCATGGTCACAACAATGAAGTACTAAGCTTAGGTCCAACCATGGACATCGTTCCATCGGGGAGACCAAGTTGAACATACCGACGAAGACCTCTAGTCCCGTCGACAAAGGAACATTATCGTCCTATCGTTGGGACATCACTCACAGTCCCATCGATAGAGTAAACTCTTTCTGATAGAAAAATTTGTTAACACCAAACTGTCAAGTTGTCGTGGGGACAACCTTTGGAGTCTCTTTGGCCAAGCAATGTCTCAATGATGAAGACTCATCGGATCATTGTTGGAACAGAGAACAAGGTCTCGTCGATAGAGCACATTCCTACCGATCAAAGGAAGAAAAGAACACAATGCAAGGGATCCACATGTGGGAATTGTGCATGAGAGACTAGACAAAAGGAGACATGAGAAAACTGAGGAGCAAAGACAATTATTGGTTCAACATGAACATGCTCGAGCAGAGTCAACAGTGCATTGGTTCGACTCTTGATAGCATCTATCAAATCTTCACCAACTACCACCCTGTGTCTATCCAAAGCCAATTGTAGATAACAAAAGCTCCTCATTTCCAAAGTACTCCATTCTTCTTTTGCTACAAAGTTTGTAAATCTTATTCTCCCCTTCGTCTTCTAAAGAATACTGATGTTGCAGATAGATAAGGACTCTTATGATTATGGCATTCGACTTTGATTAGATTCCCATTATTTAATGAATACCTCCCATGTAAGCCTGTAACTAAATTATTGAAATTATTTTTCACCCAGAGACTTAACATCAAGCTCCTGCTTTCCAAACTCTTAGCATATTTCCTAAACTTTCACGATTTATGATTTCTTTTAAATCAAGAAAGGCTTTTAGTTCATCATTATTTTCCAAATTATAGTTAACTCTATTTTCTGACACCCCATATTTGATAAATAATTTGCAAGCTTGTTCCCCTCATGATATGTGTGTGAGATCTAGAATAGTTCAAACTTGTCCATTAGTTTCCACACCTTTTCTAAAATATACGTTAGATGCCAATTATAGCATTACCTTTCCTTACACATGTTTACAATTACTAGTGAATCTCTTTCAATGTGAATATTATTATTGATTTGAAGTTGTCTTACTAACCGCAAACCGTAAAGAATGGCCATTGAATCTACCATATTGTTGGTTCCCAGAGGTATATGAATTGATCTAGCTGCTTTCAATTTTCCCCAATAATCTCTAATGCAAATGCCTACCCCTGAAGAACCTGGATTCCCTCTAGATGTACCATCAAAATTAAGTTTGAAAAATCTTGTCGGTGGTGGGTGTCATTTGATTAGACTTCTATTCACCTTAAATTTAGAAGATAGCTTCACACTCCCTTTGAAAGGAAGATTAATACCTTGCCAACCCTTAAGAATACTTTGGTCCCATGAGGTAAACTGAGAGCTAACATTATTTTGATCCTGTACACATGCATTAACTACTTCTACAACTGATTTTTCAATTGTTGCATGGATAGAGTGATTTGATGTTGAAGCTTTTCTAAAGATGCGCTTGTTTTGTTCCCACCAAATGGACCATATGATAGCAGCTAGAATTAGATGCCAAATACAAGCAAAAAATGAAGACTTATATAGTACTTTCCATGAAGAAAAAAGATGACATACTGAGTTTGGCAATGGAGTATAGAAACTCATCTTTTGCATGACAATTTTCTAGCAACTTTGAGTGAATGAACATTGCAGGAACAAATGATCAGGATTTTCCAAGCACTTCCCACACAAAACACAATTAAAAGGATCTTCTATACCAATTTTACAAGATGATCATTTGTGAGTACTCTTTTCCTCAGCACAAGCCATGCAAAACTCCCTGCCTTTAGTAACACCATATTGTTCCAAGAAAATGAATATGCTCATTGAGACTACAATTATATATCCTTGTTAAGGACCGCCTTATAACCCTGTTTGACTGAATAATTTCCATCTTTCGAAGGAGCCCATATAATACGATCCACCTTTGTGTTGGAAAATGTGCCTCAATCTCATAGGTTGTAACCCCTGGAAAAGCAAAGTTGCTGTGACATTCCTGTTGTCTAGCCGACTAGAAGTTGTAACCTTGTGTTTTTCTCATGTCGCCAAGACAATGCTTCTGTCTTGCTGACTGGTGATGTCGCTATGACTTGTGGCCTCCGCTGTAACCTTCTGTCGAGTGGAGACCTCTGGCCGACAGTTGGTGGCTATCAGATATCGGTGTGACTCTGAACGACAAGTGGTGTCAGGGAGAGTCTTGGAGAGTCGGTATGTCTCATACTGACAAGGGAAGTCTTACCAATAGATATACACCTGTGGTTGTCGGTGTAACTCAAGGGTCTCGGTGAGGAGTCTCGACAACGATAGGAAGTCTTGCTGATATCGACATGACCTTCGGTCTGTCTGGCCGATGAAGAAATCGGTATGACTTGTTCCTATCAGCATGATCTCTTGGCGACCGGGAGATGTCTCGGCAACAGTGTTAGGGGTCATCGGTGTAACATAAGGCGATTGGTATGAAGTCTCGGTGAAAGACAAAAGTCTTGCCGACTCGGTAAGACATGTTTTCTCGGTGAGAGGTCTTGGCGAACTGCGATGGTCTCGTCGATGGCTGTGTAACTTTGGTCTAACACATGAAGGCTTGGTGTAACGTCTTGGCGAAAGACGAATGTCTTTCCGATTATCAGATGTCTTCATTGTGACTCTTGGCGAACATAAGTCTTCGGGGTGAAATGTGAATATTGCTATAACCTCTTAGCGATAGAGGGAAGTCTTGCCGACTGTCAGATGGATGCCGATAGGGATGCGATGGACGACAGATGTTTCGGTATGACTTTGGAACCATGATATGATCTCCTGGCGACAGCGGTATGTCTAGCCGACAAAGAAACATGTGATCAGGTGTTTTTCGTGAGACTCTTAGCTAATGGAGTCATCGGAGAAACACAAAAGGCTTCGGTATGATGTCTCATCGAAAGGCGATTGTCTCACCGATGAGAATGTTGAGGTCGATATGACTTGGAGTCGTCGGTGTAATGTCTAGGTGAAGAGCAATAGTCTTGCCAACTGATGAACTCTTCAAAATACCTTGTGAGCTTCGGCATGATGTCTTGGCGAGAGCGATAGGTCTTGCTGACTATTTGACGGTTGCCGATAGAAGTGCAAAGGATATCGATAGATTCGGTATGACTCATGGTGTTTGATATAACCTCTTGCCAACTATTGGAACCTATGTCAATATCGTCTGTGAATCCCTTGAGCATCGGGGAGACACTTCTCATGTCTCACCGACATGCGAACTCAGTGGATTGTTTTCTTGACCATTTGAGTTAGCTCGTGGACCAATCAGAGGAAGCGAAATTCAAACAATTGGCGGTTGGATTTTTTGCGGCAGTTGCGATGGAGCTGAACGGTCTACAAGGAAATCTACATAGGAGTGGAAACATCTACGATGATAAGGTTGCTGAGTTGGAGATTGTTGTTGTGTGATCTTGAACCGATTCTCAGTGAGCTTGTTGAGAACGAATGCATATATGTATGCATTGGACGTTTTGTAGAATGGGCTGATAGGTTGATAAGCCTAGGAGCTAAAGAGCCGAGAGCCAGAGAGAGAATGATAGAGAGAGGACCAAGTGGCTGGCCGAAAGGCCGAGGCCATGAGGTCGAAGCAGAGGATTGAGAGGCAAAGTTAAGCTGCTGGAATCTCTCATGATCATGATTGCTTTAAAGTGATCTCTCAGGGATAGTTTGCTACTAGTTGTATCCAGATGAACAAGATGTAATCTCTGAAAAAGCTAAGAGCCTGAAACTGTATTGTAACTTTCTATTGCTGAATAATACAATGGCTCAAACTTTGGAGAGTGGGGTTTTTTATCTGAAAGGATTTTCCCCACGTAAAATATTTGTGTTCTATTTTTTGTAGTATCTTTCATCTGTGTTGTTGATTGCTATTGAATTCACATGTGTTTCTCTCAAAAGGATTAATGTAGGAAATAATTGTGTATGTTTTCGCTTTAGGACATAGTTGTACGTGTCTTTGAGGCAACCTATCGAAATGAAAGTTACCGAAGGCACTACTGTCATGGAGTTTTCATAAGATGCGCTCCTAGATTTCCTTACACTTTGTTGATAAGATGACTATTCTTGCTATCAGAACTTGATGGAGATAGTTCTTTTGTTCATTAGATAACTAAGAATTTGAAAAATATTTCCATATTACCCTTCCTGAAGAGATCTCTACTGCACATACATAATCAATTAACTTGGAACCCCATAAAGAAGACAAAATTGGAATGACTGCTTGGAGATCTTGAAAATTTCTCAATGATGGATGACCATTCCAAGAGTCATCCCAAAAATTCACTTCTTCCCCATTATTAACCTCCCAAGAAATATAATATGTGATTACTTTTCTGCATGATAACATAAAATTCCACATACAGATCCTATAGGTGGGTTAGAAACTGTGAGAATTCTTGAAGGGCTTTGATTATCAAGATACTTTTCCTACATGAGTGCACACCATTTATAATCGGGTTTAGTATACATCTTCCAAATCAATTGAACCCCCCAAAAGCTAAATTAGGTTTTGAGATATCATGCAAACCTACTCCACCTTTATATTTCTCCGACGACATAGAATCCAAAGAGATCAAAGGAATTTTTTTAACATCGTTCATGTTTCCTTTCCATAAAAATCCAATGATCACTTTCTCCTTTTGATCAATTACTGATCTAGGTGCCTTAAGGACTGAGATAAAATAATTGGGAATTGTTGATAATACAAATTTTATTAAAAGAATCTGCCCTGATAAAGACAACTAGCGGGCTTTCCAAGCACACACTTTCAGTTTAATTCTTTCTATAACATTAGCCCAAAAGGATGGTTTGTTTGCACCCAAAAAGAAAGGAATACCCCAATACTTACAAGGTAAGCTTGCCTCTTGAAAACCTAGAATTTGTATAATCTTTCTTTTTAAGGCTACTTTAGAATTGAAGACATACACTTTTGACTTTTGAGCATTTATCTTTTGTTCTGACAACTCAGAATATTTATCCAAAAAAAATTTAATCTTTCTGGCTTCATCAACATTCGCCTTTCCATACAACAAAGTATGATTTGCAAAAATATTGTGTGTAACAAAAAAACTAGTTTGTGGAATGCATATCCATTGCCATAAGCCTTGATTGTGCTTCTCTTTTATTGTCCTACTCAGAACTTCCACCATAATTATAAAAAGAAAAGGGGAGAGGAGATCACCTTGCCTTACACCTTGAGTGGCTCTAAAGAACCCCGTAGGAGAACCATTAATTAATATAGAAAAAAATGCTCCTGATAAGCAAGATAAAATTCATTTGCACCACTTGTCTGAAAACCCAAACTTGCTCAAAACTTTGAGGAGAAAATTCCAATAAACCCTATCCTATGCTTATATCATGTCTAACTTTACAATAAATGATGGAAGATGATTGGTTTTAATAGAATGAAGAACCTCATGTGCTACCAAATCCCCTTCTACTATTTCTCTACCTGACACAAAACCACCTTGCTCTTGCAAGATGATTTTCAGAATTAAATGTTGCAGCCTCTGATAAATTTCCTTGGTGAAAATTTTGTAAACCATGTGTAATATAGGGGGATTTGCTACTCACAAGTTATCTTCATTCAAAGACCCTCACGGGGTGAACTTCCCTGTATTACCTCAATGGAACAGCGGCTAGAGTTTCAGAATCTAAAAGAGCAAGTCAGAGAGATGTTTTGGACAAACTGACAAGCTCTCAGCTAAAGGATGTCAGCACAGAAAGCAGACGACAACGCTACACGTTGGCATCTCGTAGGGACCAAAGAGTGATTTTATCACAGAAAATACTTAAATAACCACTTCTACTTTGAATGTTAAAAACCATAGAATACAGTAAAATAACATAAAGTGATAGAACTGTAATGAGGAAGTAGAAATGACAAAGATAAGGAGAAGAAAGGAAATACTTATGACCGTGTGAGTGATGAAGCTTCCAACTCATGAGTGTCTTCAATACCTACACACAAGAGGGAGAGAGAGAAATTGTTGGGTGGTTGTATAGGGGCCTGCCTCAGTCAGACCCCATTTTGGTGTTCCCACCTCCACAGACAGCCAAGAAGGTAGAGAGAAAAGTAGAAATGAAGTAAAGAGCACTTAAAGCACTACAAAGCAGTGTTATGCTACTCAACCAAGTAATAGAGGAGAGGAGTGAAAGCTTACCACCTCCACCAAGAGCACTCAAGGCTAATGGGGGAGAAAATGAGAGAAACTCAAGCCTCTGCTGCAATGGTTTTTTGTTCCACACTTGCTCTATTGAAGTGGTGGAGTGTTGATGTTGTTGTTGTGAAGTGTTTAAAGTGTTTAGAGATTGACGAGATAGTGAAGAAGTTGCTTGGAGCTTGTGAAGCTTGTGAGTGGAGTCCAAAAGTGGTGAAGAGATGTGTAGAAGATGGTAGAAGCTGAAATGCATATGGAAGGACTGAATTTGAAGGGGAGATGAAGAAAACAGCCATATTTGGGTCGGTCGACCAAGGAGGGTATTACAAATTGACCCCCAATGGGAAGTGTAATGCCTCTACAGGGTCCAGATGCAGGAATATGTCAGGGACATAAGCGCATCATGTGAATGTTTGTGCGCCACACGGGCGTCTTTGACAGAAACACCTCCATCGATGCTCAAAATAGGCGCTAAGTGTGTTGCAAGCAGCAAGCTTAGGTGGAATTAAGCCTCCGAACTTGGTTTTTCTAAAGTGGATGAAGGAAAAATGGGGATTTGCACATGGGGTGCAAATTCTCTCATACATTTTTCCCCCACTTTAGCGAGCACGAGTACTGATGAGTGCTCGGTAAAGTAGATCAAGAAGAAAGTAGGGTTAGAAAATTATACCCAAATTGTCAAGGAAGCAGTACTTGGTCTGGCGTACCTAAAGGTGTAGGAGATGCGAAGGACTCCATAGTTGCTCAGAACTATGGAATTGGAACAAAGCGTCTTACATGCCCGTAGACTTGCAAGGAGGCAACCCCCATGATCTCTCACATGGAGGAAGCCCCAAGGAAGTGGACTCCGCAGAATTAGGAAGCGGCGACACATCTACCCGCAGATACAACATGTCTAAAGTGGCAACATGTCTACCCATAGATAGAACATGTCAAAAGAAGTGACACATCTACCTGTAGATAGAGCGTGTCTAAAGTGGCAACACATGTACCCACAGATAGAACATGTCAAAAGTGGCGACACGTCTACCCGCAAATAGAGCGTGTCTAACGCGGTGACATGTCTACCCGCAGATAGAGCATGTCTAAAGCGGCGACACGTCTACTCGCAGATAGAGCATGTCTAAATCGGTGACACGTCTACCCATAGATAGGGCATGTCAAAAGCGGCAACATGTCTACCCACAAATAGAATATATCAAAAAGTGGTTGGTCAAGCTAACCGTAAAACTTTCAAATGGGTCCCTCAAGATCCCTTCAAAAGGAGAGGGGTCCACTCAAGGGATGTGTTGTTTGAAAGGTAAGGTCTAGTCAGGCTACCCCCAAACTAGACAAAAAAGACATGAAATAGGTCTAGTCGAGCTTCCCCCAGGCTAGACACGAAGAATTCACTCGGAAGAAAGGCTTTCAAAGAGGTCCCTCGGGAACCCTTCGAAAGAGAAAAGGGGTCCACTCAAGGGATGCTTCATCTAAAAGATATATATAGAGAGAGAGAGGGGGTCCTTAAGAAGGACACACATCTCCAAAGTGATCTATCACTGCCCCCAACATATAGGGGAGGAGAACCATGCAATATTTTTAGGACAGGATAGAGGTAAACCTCGATATCACTTGTCATGTGAAGAAAAGGTAGGTGCATCAATCAAATGGGAGTTTGATGGCACCTGAATCAAGAAGTTGTATTTTATCCTTCAAGGTTTTACATTCACTAGTGGAATGACCAAGAACTCGATGGTATGCATAGAAGGAATGTTTTCCTTTATCGTGTTTATGAATTTTATTACGTGTAGGAGAGGGAAGAGTGATTAAGCGGGATTTTAGAAGTCATAGAAAAATACGCTCTAGCTAAGATAAAGGATGAGGAGTGGGAAGCAACCCTTTCCCTTGTGGAGAAAGGTCTGACTTCTCACAAGAAGAGGAAGAAGGCACGAAGGTAGCAGATAGAGGAGGACAAATCAACCCACGAGAACAAGGTTGAGTGAAATTCATGTCGCCATTCAACCATGGTTTCTATTTATATTTTTCCTTCAACCAACCAAGCCCTAGATTATGCTTATGAGGCATTAATTCTATAGGGACTTGGATGCCTTGTTCATTACACCCGCAACCTTTACGCTTGTAGCCACATTTAGAAATGAGCTTAAAGCCGGGGCCATAACTTGTTTGTAGGTCTTGAAAAGGAGGGTCCTCATAAAGAGCCTTGTCCCAACAACAGGGACCATACTCCTCTATGGGATTGCCATCATCCTTAGTAATTGGACTACCAACACTGTCTTCTTTAGCAGAAGCATAATCCTCTCCCTCGGGAGGAGGATCAACACTAAGGATAGTAAAACTTGCATTCACCTTACCCCGCGATACAGAAGAGTAACCATCTTCGGTAGTGGGTGTGAATGATGCCATCGGAAGGTTTAAGTGGATCGGGTCGACTTTATATTTCCCACTAAAGGAGTCTGTAAAATCTAAGGAACCCCAATCATCACCAATACATGCGTTCTTTTGAGAAGAGGTAGGGTTAGGATTTCTTGCTTCAGAAGGATCTTCCTTAGGGACATCTATCTCAAGAGTTTTCTTTGTAGAAGGTACTGTTGGAGTAAACATTGACACATTAGAAGATACTAAAGGAATAAGAGTAGGTACAACCGAAGCCTGACCAACAGCTGCCATCTCGCATAGGTGCATAGCATCAAAGTCAGACTTGTCTGTGACTACTCAATTGTTAGCAATGAACCTAATACATTTATGCAAGGTAGAAGGAACTGGACCCATAATATGAATCCATGGTCTACCAAGAAGAAGGTTAGATGGTAACTTTTTTGCCACAACATATATAAGGGTAGGTACAGTAACGGGTCCCAACCTCAAAGGAAATGCTATCATGCCTAGGGATTATCAACTAATATTATCGAACCCATGAAGGACAACAAAGGAAGTATTAAGGGAAGATGGGTCAATATTAATCTTGTGCAATAGATCAATACTACATATATTGAGCGCCACACCAGCGTCAATAAGAGTACATCTAATGCCAAACATATTAACATTAACTATAATCAGTAGAGGATCCGCTTGCTTATGTATTTCCGGAGGTGGGAGCTCCTACGGATAGAACGTAATATTCAGAAAATCTACTTGAATATACGCCATCAACGCATTAGCATCTACCAGCCTAGCGGAAGAAGGAAAGATGATCTTTTGCAAAGCTTCCTAAAGCATACTTTGATAAACCGGAATATACTGAAGCAGTTCCCATAGTGAGATCTTATCCGGAGTAACCTGAGATTGCTCGACAAGATCATAATCACCAGGTGCTTTAGTTGTAGGTTTAGGAGCTATAGGAAGACTTGGTTGTTTATTCATACTATCTTCATAAGTATGGGCTACCACTCTATAAGAGAGAGCCTTAGGAAAATTAGGAGAGCTACTATCAAATGGAACACCATCAATAGAACAAACCCTTTTAGGGGAAGGACTAGCTGGAGTCAAGTAAATGGTTAGTCTCTTAAGCCTTTGAGGGGTAGCTGAGACATAGACCACATTTACTAAATCATCATAGCTAGTAGAACAATTACTTGAATACATATTCTCAACATCAATCCAAATAGGATCAAATGTGGAATAGTTATTTGAAGGAACATTCTCAACATTGATCCATGGAGAATCAGATGTGGAAGGAGGTTCATTGTTCACACATGCAATGTCCCTAGAAGAGAGTGCATTGGAAGGTATAAGAGATTCATCTCCAAAAGAGAGTGCATTGGAATGAATAGAAGGTTTATTATTCACAAATGTATCATCTCTAGAGAGAGTGCATTGGAAGGAGAAGGAACTTCTTCATTCACAAATGCATCATCTCTAGAAAAGAGTGCATTGGAATGAAGAGTGGGTAGAGTAACATTAAGAAAGGCATCAATAATTTCATCTTCTTGCAACAAGATACCCTCCTAAGCAAGAGGAATCTCATGAGAAGGATCAAAGATACCAAGTGACATGGGTAAAGCTAGGTCACCATCACATGCATGGAATGGAACATGATTAACATTTCAAACAAAATTAGATACTAAACTAATAAAAGAAGATATTAAATCCATTACAATTTTTTTGGTATTTTCTATGTTATAGTAATTCGCATTTTTGGAGGTCTCCAGAGCATAATTTGAGGTCGGAACTTGCGTCAGTCCCTAAAATTCAATTGTTGAAGGAAATACTATTTTAGGGATTGAACTAGTTCTCTAGGAGACCTTTCCAACAGTGCAAACGGTTCTAAATTCTGAGCACCAAGTCAGAATTTATGACCCCGACAAGTAGGGGTAAATAAATTCCTAGTTTTTCAAAGAACATTGTTCTTCACGTCGGGTTCACCAAAATGTAATATAGGGGGATTCGCTACTCATGAGTTCTCTTCATTCAGAGACCCTCACGAGCCAAACTACCCTATATTACCTCAATGGAATAGCAACTAGAGTTTCAAAATCTGAAAGAGCGGGTCAGAGATATTTTCTAGACAAACTAACAGCTCTCGGCCAAAGGACATCAGCGCAAAAAGTGGACGACAATGCAATGCATTGGTGTCTTGTAGGGACAGAGAGTGAGTTTATCATAGAAAATTCCTAAATAACCACTTCTACTCTAAATGCTAAAAACCATAGAATATAGTAAAATAACATAAAGTGATAGAACTATAATGAAGAAGTAGAAATGACAAAGATAAGGAGAAGAAAGGAAATACTTACGACCATGCGAGTGATGAAGCTTCCAGCTCGTGAGTGTCTTCAATACCTGCACACAAGAGGGAGAGAGAAATTGTTGGGTGGCTGTATAGGGGCCTACCTCAGTCAGACCCCATTTTGGTGTTCCCACCTCCACGGACAACCAAGAAGGTAGAGAGAAAAGCATAAATGAAGTAAAGAGCATTTAAAGCACTACAAAGAAGTGTTATGCTACTCAACCAAGTAATAGAGGAGAGGAGTGAAATCTTACCACCTCCACCAAGAGCACTCAAGGCTAATGGGGGAGAAAATGAGAGGAACTCAAGCCTCTGTTGCAATGGTGTTCTGTTCCACACTTTCTCTACTAAAGTGGTGGAGTGTTGATGCTATTGTTGTGAAGTGTAAAGTGTTTGGAGATTGAGGAGATGGTGAAGAAGTTGCTTGGAGCTTGTGAAGCTTGTGAATGGAGTCCAGAAGTGGTGAAGAGATGTGTAGGAGATGGTAGAAGCTGAAATGCATATGGCAGGAGTGAATTTGAAGGGGAGATGAAGAAAACAGCCATATTTGGGTCGTTCAGTCGAGGAGGGCATTACAAATCAACCCCCAATGGGAAGTGTAATGCCTCTACAAGCTCTAGACATCGGAATCTGTCAAGGACGTAAGCACATCGCATGGACATTTGCATGCCACGCGGATGTCTCTAACAGAAACGCCTCCACTGATGCTCAAAATAGGTGCTAAGTGTGTTGCAAGCAACGGGCTTAGGTGGAATTAAGCCTCTGAACTTGGTTTTTCTAAAGTGGATGAAGGAAAAAATGGGATTTACACATGGGGTGCAAATTCACTCTTATACACCATGTTACATAGAGAAATAGGCCTAAATTCAACAAAAGTTTTAGGCTCTTTCATCTTTGGCAATAGAGCAATATTTGTAACATTAAAGTGCTTCAATATCTTGCTTGATTTCCTAGATTCCTCCAAGGCTAAGAGAAAATCAAAACCCACAACATCCCAACATTTTTGAAAAAAATAAAGGAGTAAAACCATCAGGGCTTGGGGCCTTATCCGGTGCAAGAGAAAAAACCACCTTTCTCAATTCTACCAATGAAAAAGGCTTCATTAGTTCAGCATTGTCTACATGAGAGATAAGAGTTGGTATTGCTGCCAACAACTCATGACATGATCATCTTGCCTTCGTTGTGTAGAAGTAGAGTTAAGAGGAGCAAGCAATTGCTTAAAAAACTTTACACCTTCTTCCTGAATTTCATTTGCACTTGTCAATTGTTTACCTGATTCTATATCCTGAATTGAAAATATGGTTTTTGCTGCTCTTTTTTGTTGGATTGATGCATGGAAAATTTTTGTGTTGCGGTCTCCTTCTCTCAACCATAATTCTCTTGACTTATGACGCCAATAGATTTCCTCTCTTTTCCCCAGCTCTTCCCAAATTAATTGCAGATTTTTCTGTTTTACATATGTTATTGGAATCCATTCCATTCTGAATAATATGGTCATGGACTTCTGCCAGTTGCTTTGCTACTTCCTCTTTTTGTTCAAAAACATTTTTAAAAACTTGCACATTCCTGGTTTTGATCTGCCCCTTGATAAATTGCAATTTCTTAAATAACTAAAACATTTTAGTGCCCCTTTGATGCGATGCACTCACCCACCACTATTTGATCAAGGGCAAGAAAAGTGGATGCCTAAACCACATTTTCTCAAATTTGAAGGAAGGCTTGTGCTGAGGGGACATATTCTCGTTCTTTATCAATAACAAAATTGCATAATGGTCTCAGCATACAAATGGAAATATTTGTGAGGATAAGAGAAAAAGCTCGAGAACCCAATTTGGAGAATTCAAGAACCTATCTAACCAAACAACTATTTGTGAAAAATATCTTCTCTTATTTGTCTAAGTGAAACTACCTTTCTCTAGAAACACATCCCTTAGAGAATTATTCACAATAAAATTCTCAAAATATTCCATAGTTTTTTGAGGTGGACAAATACCTCCATGCTTCTCCTTAAGAGATACTATAGCATTAAAATCCCTTGCCACTGCCACTTTTTTAGTCCCCTAACCCTGAATAATATTGGTTAAATTATCCCACAATCTTTTCTTATCCTAAGTTGTCGTTGGTCCATAAACATTAAAGAGTCTAAAACATAAACCAAAAGACTCAACTTTCATTCATTTCCAATTGTTATCTCCTCCCAAAGCTTCTATTGTCACTGACTTCATATTCCATAATGCAATCAACCCTCCTAATGCTCCTTGTGTTAGGACATGAAGAAAATTCCATTTGCCCTATTTCATTATAGTGATTTCATAGGAGTTTGTTGATAATTTTATTTCTTGAAAAACTACCACATCTGCCTCACAAGAATCAATTTGGTGTTTGATGTGGGCTCTTGCCCCTGATATTCCACAATATTATCTTCATTGCAGATGAGGAGAGTAGCATGCTCTCCTCGGTCTTTTGTTAACTGAGCACCTTCCATCTAGTGTAGCTTGTGTCCCTGCCTCAATTTCCTCCCTTAATTTTTCTGCTTTTGATTTTCTACCTCTTTTATCTGGAGATTTTTTAATAGGCAACTAATGAACAAATGTTTGTGCTAGAGATAAAGTTTGAGAATAGTCAAACTCAGACTCCAAAACTGTATCCAATTCCATTTTATCTTCCACGCAACCTTTAGACAACAAATCTTCCTTGAAAATTATTGGATAAAGATCCTCATTAAAAGGATTCAACCTTTCCTCTGTCACACCTGGTTCATTAAGGTTTTTTTTGCAATCTCATCAAATAATTTTGAGCCTATTGATGTAAGAAAATTTTGTGCAAGAGCATCCAACTGGGGGGAGCTTTGATCCTCTAACTAAGGGGGGTTTTGATCCTCCAACTGAGGGGAGCTTTGATCCTCCAACTGAGGGGAGCTTTGAGCCTCCAACTAAAGGTATCTTTGATCCTAGTTAATAACTAGAATACCTTTCTTCTAAGGATTATCATTCCTCTCATTCAAAAAATTATATGCAACTTGAATGGGAAACATCTTTTCCAATGAGATGCATGAAATTTGAATTGGTAAACCATTGAACTAAAATTGGCAAGCTAGTGCAACCAATTGATCAACTGAAAATGTTGCTTTAGAGGACAAACCCCTCCCACTACCAACCTTGCTATCTTGATATACTTTCCTAAACGAAAAATTATTCAACGAGGAAGAGTGAGAATCTTTCAAGTTGACCATGCTTAAGCTTGTCATTTTTGAATTAGCTTGATGTGGTGAAATGACACTTTTTGTTCTTTGAACACTCCCATTAACTAGATCTATTGACACATACTCTTTTGATTTCTTTTTAGGCATTTGGGATAAATTTTTACTATGAGGAGATTGTAAAGAACTCTCTTTCTTTTGACAGCTAGCCATATTAGGGAATTATGCTTTCAAATGCTCCATAAAATGACACAACAAGCATGTGTTTTGGTTACTTTCTATTGCAATTTCTTGAATCCATGTGCCAAACTTAGAGTTAATATGCGCTTGATCAGGGAGTGACTTTGTAGTATCTAGCAATACACAAACCCTAATAGGCTATGTAGGATTATCATAAAAAACCATGTCATGTTGAAGAAAGATACCAATATGATTTTCCACGATTTCTATTAATTTAAGCTCCCTATACTCCAGAGGTAAAGATTTTAATTGAATCCATGCTGGTACAAATTTTGACATAAATTGATTTGATTTAAGATTAGGAATCTAAGGATTCATGCATAGACTAGATCCTTCATATATCCAAGATTTCACTTTGTAAACAACATCCCTTTCTCCTTTTGAATGAAAAAGTACAATAACAATACCCTCTTTTTGGTCTAAATAAAATACTTTTGAGACCCCTTCCCATCCATCAAATAACAAATCTTTCAGAGTATGTATATCTAGAATAAGCTCCTAGAACTTACAGATTAAGGCCCAGTGACGAAGATCCTTAATTTGATCTTGCAAGAGGTCCTCTGAAAATGTGACATTGACAACCTTTTGCTCCAGATTATTCGAGCTTTTGATAGATAAAGCTTTGATGGTTTGCTGCATGTTTACATTTTCAATGTCCCCTATGACCTTCTTCTTATTCTTTTTCTTGTGGGGTTTGGCTTCCCCTACCTATTTGTCCAACTCTTGCTTTTTAACCCAAATCTTTCGAACTGTATCCTTCTTCTTGATCTAGGGTGCTTGAATCCTAGTACTATTGTTGTCTGTTTGTGCATGTTGTAAAATCAGTTTTGAAGGGACTTTATGATCATAATCATTCAATTTTGTATCTTGTAGCTGAGGCTTTTGCTTTTCTTTCCCTCAAAAATTTGTGCTTGCATGTTGTGCCTGAACTAAAGTATCCTCTTGATTTCCCCAATCTGCATTTGTGAAGGGATCTCCTGAATGATTTGAAACATTGATTGCATGAATGCGCTTTTGTCCTTGAGTATTATTGTCTATTGAAACCCTAACCCATTCTACTTCCTTTCTTTGATTGATCCTATAATCGACTTCACTTTCTCTGTATAATCAATTGAGAAACCTTGGATTTACCTCTCTTTGTTTACCTCAAAAATATTCTGAAGGTAAATGTGGCCTATCATTTTCATATATATCAAAAACATCCTGCTTCTACTTATTCAAGTGTTAGCTATAGCGAAACTACACCCAGTTGGGTATGGAGAATCTATGTCTGACCGCAGGCTCCCTGTGTCTTGCATGATACCTTTTTGTGTAGCTCGTGGGGATCTACGCAGAATAATACTGATTCCTATAGCCATTGTTTGTAGAATGAGACAAATTCTTGTCTTTTTCTGAAAAACGACCGTTGGGAAGCCATTGTCACTCAGCCATTTTTTTGGCAACTTGACTTACAACATATTTAAATTACTCTTTGGAGCATTACATGTACAATTTTTGAATTTTGAATACAATGATATAGTAGCTTTTGCTACTTTTACCCAAAATAAAAAAATCCTATCTAAACAACTTAAATATTCCTAGGACTTAAGTGGACTTAACATGTAAATAGAAAACCACTAATAGCTAGTTAGGAAAATTTATGTACACCAACACCCCCCTTAAGTGCAACTTAGGGAGAAGAAATTATTATGCAAATGATGCAAGGATGGGTCTTGTCTATAAGGCCATGTTAGGTACCCATGTACAAATACAAGTGTAATCTCTCACAAACAAAGAAAAGGAGAAAAGCCACATGTGAAAAAACCCTCTCCAAAAGAGAAAAAAGATACAATTAAGTGATGAAATACGGAGGACTCCATGATACCTCCAAGTACAACATCCATCACATATATACATTATAAATTCCCCCATAAAAGGGAAAGAAAGAGACCACATATCCCCCCCATAATGAAGTAGCTCCAAAACCATTGAAGAATGTCCGAAGAAAAAAAAGAATCTAATTTACCAACAAACATCATGTCTCCCCTTGGGAAGAAATAAATCTAATGGTTGATTATGAAGATACATCATCTCCATGATGAAGCAAGATGGAATAAGCCTCAAGAATTATATCTCTAAAGATATATCAAATGTCTTCAAAGATGTCTCAACAAAATTAGGTGTGATCCCAATCAAAGAAGAAGATAAAGGATGTGGAAACTTAAGAGTAATCTCCAAAGAAGATGTGTGATCAAAGAAGAGAGAGAACCCATAAAACATGCCCTCCAATTTTGTAGAAGAGGAATGACAAACCAAATTTGATATACATGTCATGAAACCATCCTACAAAGACAAATCTAGAAAATAAAAGATATCATGCTCATTTGAAGTCCTAGAAACCAATTCAACACTCAAGTCTTAAGAAGTAGGAGGAAACTTAACACAAAGGTTCAAGTGACCAATATGACCTCAGAACAACTACCCACACTCTATGTAGGAGAAGGAGAAAAGTAATCCTCATCAAAAGTAGAAGCAAAATATGAAAATACATAAACATTGGCAATATGATCCACCTTTCCCACTGCAACAGTATGTAAATCTCGAATGAATACTAAATTTAAAGTGAACTCAATAGACTTCCTTGTACCACCACATGTAATTTGATATACATAAAGAAGATTATTGGAAAGCTCAGAAATATACAATACATTACTAAAGGTCTTCATACCTATATCAACATCTCCTTTGCAACAAACAACCATGTACTTACTAGTATCCATCAATATCTTAGTTGTAAGGGAATGCTCAAATGTCAAGAAATGATCTAATGAACATTTCATGTGATCAGAAGTTTTATAATTAAGGATCCGTCTAACACGCTCTTCAACTTTAGTTACAACAAGACCTTTATATTTCATCTTATGATATTTTACCTTATAATTTTCATTATCATTAGTTGATGATCCTAAATGTGTGATGAAGAGAGTTGTAAAGAAGAAGAGGGTGAACTTGTAGATTTAGAAGGTAAATAAAAGTTATGTTCTTTTAGGATTTGCCTCATTTCATCTAACTCTTTCTTATAGAAATTATGTTCACCATCCCTAGCTTTATTATAATAAACACACTTGGGTTTCTCATTATTTTTATCCTCTCTAGGAGAGGTGGGTGTATCACAAGATTCTACCTTAGGTTTAAACTTCTTTCCTTTACCTCAAGGAGATGATGGAATTAATTCTTGATTCTTAGAGTGTGTAGCATGTTGACTAAGTTTAGTCCTTAGTCAACCTATCAAACAATATCTCAAAAGAAGGTATGACAAATGAATCATCTAATCCATCCATTATAGAATAAAAGGAAGTAGAGAAGCATACAAATGAACCTTTCAACTTAGACAAAATCAAGAATATGTATTCCTTATCAATTTTATCTTTACCACAACCAATCAATTGAGACCTTAATGATTTAAATTTTACCAAATAGTTTTCAATGGTAGGGAATAAATATGTGGAAAGTGATGCCAATTCTACCTCCAATTGCATAGCTCGAACCTTATTAATTGTATCAAATAAACTTACTTGTGCTAATACCATACCTACCTAGGGTTAGTACATTCCTTAATATGGAAGAACAAACTATTAGAAAAATATATAGAAATCAAACCCATAGACTTATCACATTTTTCCTTGTGAGTAAATCTTTCATATTCCCTAGTAAAGTTGGGTTGATGGTCACCCAAGGTAGACCAAAAATCCTTAGACTAAAGAAATCTTTGTATTTTCACCTTCTATGTGTGATCATATGAGTTAGAACCTCAAACCTCGATTCAGCCATTAGGACAACAAGTACCAAAAGTGCAATTTAAAGAAATATGTAAAATAAACTAATGTGATACCTCCCAAATCTGAAGTACAATTGAAAATGAAGCCCCCCACAAAAAATTCTCCAAGAGATAGTATGCCCAATTAATCAACAAGAATGTAATTTTTCCAAAATTTGAATAAATAATACCTAGGGATAAATTTGGAAAAAGTTCCTTAACCAAATGATAGAGCTCCTGAATATACCTTTCAATTGTCATTGGAATCATGGAAATCAAATAAACTGGTGAAAATTTATAAGCTTGGAGCTCAAAAGGGAAAAAACACTTTAGTCAGCAATAAAATGTACCTATAGTAAAATTTGGAAAAATGGCCTGCACCACTACGAAGTACATGGAACCAAATTTTTTGTCGATATCTCGTTTGCAAAAAATTTGACTCTCGATTTGCAAGATATGGCCCATTGAAGAAAAAATCCCAATTAGAGCACTAGGGCATGAAGTTAGGTCCCCTAGGGGTTGGTCGATGGTCACCAATGTGACCTAGTGCAATGCAGGACATAATAAAAAAGAAAGATGTTGAGTGTGGTGGAACCACCTGAGAGGTGATGGTGCTAAGGGTGGCAAGCATCGGTGGCACTTCCACATGCCACCCACTAGACAACTGCTAAAACCGTTAGTTACTTTAATAAATGTAGGGTTTTTAAATATAATTTTTTTAATGATTTTTAAATAAAAACCCTATGACCAACTAAATTTTCATACTATTTGTACATTATGATGAATTTGATTGATTTGATAACTACTGCAGATGATGAAAGGTGATGTAAAGCCCATTCTAGCAACAAAATATTTCACAAAAGATGCCCTTTACCAGAGACTATACCCTATAGACCTACAACTTGTGTATAGACCGTACAGTACTATACTATATGGATTCGTACCATACGAAATATTGACAATGGGGCAGAAAAATCCTTTAAGGATCCAGAGAAAAAATCTCTAATTTTGATGATTTGATAGGTGATCTTGAGGTTTTTAGGACTTTTAGACGTAATGGCAAGGTCAATTTTGGTGCAAAGTGCTATAAAAAGTTAGCTACCTCCTGAATTTGGTAACCACCTCCCAACTTGAAACCCTCATAGATATGGTAAAATATATTGGATTTTGATAAAATGAAAGCCAATATTGACTTTCTCAAATGCCCTAGACTCAATGGTGAGCTCATATTACCTCCAAAACATGCCAAAAATTAACCCACAATAAAAACCCACAAAGAGAAACCCTCCAAAACTAGTTTTTTTCAAGTTTTTTTATTCCCTAGATCACCATATGATGTTAGGAAAGAGCATACTCAACTTTACTAAAATTCACCAAGATCTCTTAGTGGAAATATCTCTACACTCAAATATAAGAAGGAATTTGCAAGATCATGCTTCGATACCATGTAGGAGCTAAAAATTAGTTGTATACCCAAGATCAATTATGAAAATAATGAAAACCTTCTACAAGAGAGTATGCAAGAAATGAGCTTGCTTGATATTAAGATCTATCAAATATGATAATGAGGTATGTTACAAAAGTGTACAATGACCTTGCTTATATAGACAAGGTGTGATGAAGTACAAAATGCAAAACATTAAATGACTTTTGTCATTATTAAATGACTTTTGTCATTATTAAATGACTTTTGTCATTATTAAATGACTTTTGTCATTATTAAATGACTTTTGTCATTATTAAATGACCTAGGACCCTAATATTTAATAAAATCTAAGAAGATTAAATTTTATAAACAATTAAATATTCCTAGGACCTAAGTGGACTTAACATGTAAATAGGACTCCACTAATAACTAGTTAGGAAAATTACCTATTTACACCAACAATTTTGTATTCCCCTCTCTATCTATGTTGTGCAAAGGTTTATCCATGTTTAGTTTATGTTGGAGGAGGCAGGGGATTTTACTTGAAATAATGGTTATTGGTTTCATGTAGGATAGTGGTTTGTACATATATCCTTGGAAGCCCTTCTTTGATCTTTAGGACAAAAACTATCTTTAGAATTCCCCTTTGGATTCATTTCTATAGGCTTACTTGGATCATGAGAAATGAAAAATAATTAAAATTCTAGCAAGTGAGGTTGAGATTTTGTCAAGGTATAGACTCTACAAAGGATGAGCTACAAATAAAATATGCTTAGATTTGTGTTTTTATTGACATAAATCTAAACCTCTCTCATTATAAATGGGCTTTATATCCTCATTTAATCCCTAGCTTCATTTGTCAATTTTAAGGTTTTCCCCTTCAAATATTTTCTAAGGTAATATTTGTCATAAGAGTGCCTTTGGATGAATGTTCAAAACTATGTCCCACTTCAAGACAACTTATTAATACAAATGCATTTAAGCATTTCCAACTAAAACTCAATTTTGTTTGAACATATCTTTCTAGCTTAATCAGACCTTGGCCACAACTTTTCCAATAGGAAGTGCCCACTAAATACATATGTGATATCACCTTGAATTCATTTTATCAAAACAAAAAGTTATTTAGTATTTTTTAAATTCTCACAACTAATACTTACATAAATAATATTTTTTGTAGATCTATAGTAGTTTGTAAAATTATAATTTTTTATATATTTTATTTTCTTTTTTAATTAAAAATTAGATTATCGTCACCAAAATATAAGGTTGATTGTCTACTAAAAAATTTATTAAAAAAATTGATGCATTAGCGTAGAGAATGTTGAGACAATATTTTTTCTACATAAATAGTTAAGCCAAAAATTTGTGTCTCGTTAAAAAAATGTTGTTATACATGCAATTTTCAATTTTTCTAAAAAAAGTATTTATTGAAATGAGAAAAAAATATTCAATACACTAAAGTTTTAAGTTATAAATAGAATATATATATAAAGTTGTCTTGCTTAACCTCATGTTTTAGCATTTTATTACCAAATAAATTACAATGTCAATTTAACAAAAAAATACAATCAAATAATTTTATTTCTTAAAAATACAAACACAAGTATACACTAAAAAATTCTATATTTCATTAATTTATATCATTTCAAAATTAAAAATATATGTCACTTTCTAATGATTCAAACTAGAAAATTTCAATTAATGTTGGCCCGCTCCTTTATAAAAGTGGTTTAGAGGTTTGAACTTTCCCCCTCTTCAATGTTTTTCTAATCTAGCTCAATCCATCTACATGAATGGGTTCCAAAATCTGAAAAACCTAATGAATATTTTGTGTGGAGGAATACTGGTTGTTTTATGACTACTCAAGAGGAAGGAAAGGTCCCTCTTTTGATTTCATACAAGTAGTTCCTAGGAGATTGTTGTTCCTCTATACTCTCTAGTGGAGAGGCTTTGGTACAAAACATAAATGATTTATGAGCATATGGTTAGGAATGGAAAGTAGAAGTAAATCTAGGTTTATTTCTTGATGTAGGTCTTCTTTTTTTTATAAAAATAGTTTGTTACTTTAATACCGTTCTCTTCATATGGGAGTTTTGAAGAATTTAGAGGGTCTGTTTTTTTAGAAAAAAGTTTTGTTAGGTAAAGATAAAAATTTAAATGTAAAATATTGTAGATAGAAATCTTAATAGTGATAAATAAAGGAATGAAATGGATCATACATACATTCTTTTATTCTAAGGGTAAGAGATCAAGTGTTATTCATTCTTTACAATTTTATTGGGTTGTGCATAGGATTGGCTCTTGGAACTTGATTTTACTTTTAGTTTTTTGGTTTAATCTTTATACTTTGTTATTTTGTTGTTTCTAATTAACTATTGAAATTATATCCATCTTGTTAATGTTAAGTAAAAGTATAGATAGTTTTGATAAATTCCTGATGCTAAATAAGAATATAAAAGTCAATATCTTTTTTATTTTCTTATGTATCTTTAATATTATGAACTCCCTCAATTAACCCATCCAAAAGAATTATAAAATATATTTTACTTTCCCCTAAGACTCGTTCTAATTTCCTGCAAATGGTGCTTTCATATATAACAATCCTAAAGAAAAATGCACAGAATGAAATTGGAATTAAAAGATGACTATAACTAATTTATATAATGGTAATGGGGACTGATTAGGAAAATAATTTTTGATTTTGCAGAATAAATTACAATAAGGAGTAACACATAGTGTACTCGGCCTTTCATTTCTTATACATCACCTTAATTTAAGGTAACCTTAATATAAACAACAAGTTTACATCATCTGATTATAAGGAACCATTGTTATTTACACAGTAACATATACACATTTACTTTTGGACTGTGAAGTCTTAGTCATGGTGACAGATTCTTTTATTGCTCTTAGTGCACTGTTTTTCCAAGTGGGTATCCTCTTCTCCCATGGAAAACCTGCAGCCTGACCGCCTTTCTTTACAATGCTTCCATGACAAGCAATGTTCTGATTTATGGTTTTGTTCATCCATCATGTCCAGCTCTCCATGCAGTCTGATGTAGTAGTAATATTTGTGATCTCTTGCAAACCTTCCACTGCCCAATTCAGATGATGATGGGTTTCTATAGATTGCTCTTTTTCTGTATCTAATGAAAGCTCTGTAAAGATAGGGAATCAATCCTTCCATGAATACTGTCAGATATAAGACACCACACAACCTAAGATATTCAAATGGGTAAGGGCTCAAAATGGCAGAGATAATCTAATAAAGTTCTTTAAGAAGTATACTGATGGTGAGAATATGACTGAGCTGTTTGAATGTTTATAGCAGAAACATTTTTATTGCTCATACAAACCTGTACAAACTTTCAAATGCTTTAAGATCTGAATTGGAATTCTTGTAAAAGGGTTTATTTATTCTTCTTTGCTTCAAGGCTCCATGGCTTCAGTCTCAGAGAATTGCAATGGATGAGTATTTGGTGAGCATTGTTAGGGCCCACCAAATCTTTGATAGCTTAAGCAACCCCATGATTAGATTTACACACCATTCTTACGTAGATTCTGCATTCACCAATAATTCACTCTACCTTATCAATAACTAGATGGATAAAGTGGGATTTATTCTAAGGGAGTTTGAAGTTTGGTCACATAGATCGCTTGTAACCAATCCTTAAAATAGTTTATCCACAATTTGAAAGGTTGCTTGTTAATTCCTAGTGTAAGTAGGAAATTGACTGTATTAGGTACGCATCTTACAAGAAAGAATTCACTCCATCTGTCCAGCAACTTTAAGGCCTAAAATGTAAAAATATGGCAAGATTTTATATGGATGAGATTGAGACAATTCCAACTTTTGCTACTGATAGAAAAACTATCTCCTCATCAAATTTTTTAGTGACATCTCTACGAATCCACCCCAAAATCCTTATGCCCCCTCAAGAAGTTAGCTTTTTCTCCACTCTTTAGAGTTTACTTTTCTCATATTCTAATGCCTCTTTAATATAAATAATTTAAATTATAAGAAAAAATATCTTACAAATTGATCTAAGAGGATTTAGGACATTCAGGAGCTTAAAATATAGTTCTCACTTACATGTGACAATCTATTGTGCTTGTATATATAAAAAGACATAAAGGAATTTAGTGAACTAAAAACCTTCGTTAAAGTTATAAGTCTTAGTAACTGTTTGATTGGTCTTTTAGTTTTTTTTATGTATAATAGTATATACTACCATTCTTGAGTAATATTATCTAATATGTTAATATAGTTAATAACAAGAGGATAATTTAGGCATTCAATACATTTGACCTCTTAGATCATGTAAATAACTCTTGAATAATAAAAAATTTCATTAGAATTTTCACTAAAGTGTAACTTGTTTTATCATTCAATTTTCCCTTGTCTTATGCACTCAAATATATTTATTGGATAGTGTGTATGATATTTTCTTTTCCGCCACATTTAGTCTACTAAGTGTGTCTATCATATGGGCATCATGCTTAGTCTTATATATGTACAATACAAGGCATACACACTTTGTATCACATCTAATAGTTTTGAAATTCTGTCTCAATTTTTTTGCATGCCCATCCATATGAGATTGGGTGACAAAACTTGAGATTCATGAGATTTTTTCATTCCTTCTTATTTAATGACCCAAAATGGTAGATAATGCTTCAAAGACATTGACCATATATATGATCTAGAGAAGGATAAAAGATGAATTAATAAAAAAAAGTGGAAATTTTGGAACAATAATATGCATGTGATAGAGCATCATCTATTACATTTCCTAGCTTCTTAAATGTGTACAAAATCCTCCAAAGAGCTATATTTCTAGCAAACCCTTTATTTGTTCCATATCATACAAGGTAATTGGATTAATCTCATTTGTTTATAAATCATGGTAAATGTAATTCCCCAAGACACACCTAAGGTATTATCCAATAAAACAAAAAAATTGAAGAACAACAACAAATTAGACGTGATTACATGTCACACTACACACCAAAATGCATATAAGTGTCATGTCAAACATAACTACACAAGGACAATAACAACAAGAATGACCTTGTCATTGCTCTAAGAAAATTACCACTAGAAGACTTACTAATCATGGATAAAACCACCATGATGATCCTATGAGAGAATGAAATAATGTTGAAATGATGATCAATTACTAACCTATAATTGTGCTTTCTTGAAAACCAACACAAGGATAGGATGGGGGGATCCTTAACCTAAAATCCTCACTAAAGAACAATTTCCAACACTTACAACACCTAAGAAAACCTACAAGAGCGATGGAACAACTAAGAGATATCACATCTTGACTAGATTAAAGAGCCATTGATTTGTGAAATGAGGAGTGGGATGAGAGCAATGAATACCTCCAATCTACTCAACAATAATAAAATTAAATCCAAAAAATAAGGGACAAACTTTCACAAAAGGTTACTTTAATAGGAGGTGCAATTCCTCCACTAGGGATGACAATAGTTGCTTTCATGCACATGCATGCTTCCCAATACAAATAATGGAATAATATCAAATTAGGGACACCTATCAACCAAGAGTCGACATGGGAAGACTCTCCAAGCCAAGGGTAACAACTTTCATTCACAAAATTTCTAAAAAAATACTTAGGAGTGCTTTTTGTCTAATGATATGAAAAACTACAATGTGCTAGACAACTACAATCCACCACAATGGCACTAGAATAACTATTCAAGAGTCCTAAAAATGTGATGGTATCTTAAAACTAGATAGGTTTCTAGAATCTACATCAAATTCTAAACCCACATTTTTTCCTTAGCCAAATGCACAAAAAATGATCATTTTTAAGTCTCAATCCCAAGGATAACACTCAAGACTCGTAGAAATAAGATCCCAACACCACATGACTCCAAAAGATTGAAAATTATTGATAATCCAAGAGGGTCAACCACATCCAATCTCTAATATACCAACCAATGAAGGATGCACTCCTCACAAGACAAGAGGCTAACAAAGGACTCCAACATGAGTCCATGGGCATGAGGGACAACAAGAAACATTCTCAACACACCTTGTTTATCCTTTAACCAAGAGGAGAACCTAAATGACACCACCCATAGTAGGTTCTCACACACACACAACCCACACTTCGGAGATGAACCACAAGAGAATTTAATGCCAAATTGAATGTTCTCTAACAAATCAAGTTTATTTTAATCCCAAATCTAAAGTTCTCTAAGTTCATTTTACCAACATATAAGCGAAGTGATAATGAGTGTATATAATAGAATTAAATTTGACACCAATGTCAAGAAAACATAAAAATAATGATAGCTCTATTTGTAAGACCTTTCCTTTCTATGTTCCTATTGGGTCCATGTGTCTTTGACGTTTCTTGTCCAATGTTTTTTGCTTCTATGGTTACCTAGGATTATGAGTGATGATCATACATATTCATCAATGATATTTGCATGCTTGACTATTATGGTAACTGAATAATTCTATCTAATGGTCATCATGATTTTTCTCTAATAACCAAATGAGCTTCTTTGATTGATTATGCAAGTATATGTTGAACGAGATGTTTAGTAATGATGAGTTAATGATTAATTAATTGCTAGTATTGGTATTATGTATGAAACAAAGGAAAATGGGTTGGGAAGATCCAAGATGGATTAACCAAATGGATGCAACCTATTTTCCTTCTAGTTTCACTCAATTATGAGGGTTATAATGCATAAATGACTATAAAAAAACAAACCTAACTAATATACCAATCTATTGGAATTGACTGATTCAATGCACAGCTCCCATGAAACACCTACAAGCGATTACCTATCACAATAGAGAAGATCAACAAGCGAGATTGTGCTCAATAACCTGAGAATTCTATTGATGCAAATAACCTGGATTATGTGAACAACTAATGCCTAAATATGTTGCCGTACAGAATTGATAATAATTAAATGAATAAATCCTTATGAAAAGGATGAAAGCTAACCCTAGATTAGGGTTAGATTAGAACATGACAAGTGTCCTCATAGGAATGAATGAGACAACATGTTATAATATTAGAGGCTTTAATCGTGCAAAATGCAACTAATTAATTAAAGCAAATAATGAAATAAAAGCACTCCTAAGTTTAGCTTAAGTGTAATAAAGCATAAAGTGACCCAATTAATTAATGATTAATTAATTAATTAGGTGATGACTTTATTACTCCAACACTCCCCCTTAAGATGAACTAGGGAGAAACTAAACTATGATAAAGAAATACTTGAATCGATGCATGAATGGGTCTCGCCCTAACGGTTGATGAGGTACCCGTGTACAACAAGAAAATCTCTCACAAAAGGAGAAAGGGAGAAAACCACATGGGAATAAAACTCCCCTCTAAAAGAGAGAAAAGAAAAGAATGTAATGCACTAATAGAAGGATAGAAGGTGAATTACATGATACCCCCCAAAGACAACTTCTATCACATAAGTACATATACAATGGTCTCCATAGGAGAGATAGAAAGAGACTAGAAGGCCCCCCACAATGAACAAACTCCTATCACAATGGTGGATGTCTGATGTAGACTCCAGAAATAGATCCTGAAGCAACAAATAACATTCCTCCCCTTGGGAAGAAACAAATCCAAAGGACGATGTCGAAGAAACCCTATGAAGAGTGATGAACCAATATGTCTCAAGATGTGTGCCTCTGAAAACTGCTCATGTATCCACATGTCAGAAAGTGATGATGGTGATCCAAGATCCTATGAAGACTAATATAGAACAAGCTGCAAAGGCAATGAAGATGGTGGGCCAACAGCAGTGATGTGGCTGTCAACAAAGAGGAGATGAATGTCCTAAAAGTAATCCTCCATATCTACAATATAGGACTCTACAAACAAGTATGATATGTCTGTGAGATACAAATCCCAAGTAGCTATGTTTGGAAGATGTATGATGTCCTGCTACACTGAATCAATAGGGGCAAAGGTTGTGGTGATGTCAAACTGATCAGGAACAACATGAGACACTGATGTAGTCTCGATCTGAAGAGTGGGAACATGAATGCAAGTCTTTGAACCATCAGAACATGTAAGATCTATGATATACTCAAGCTCCTCTAAAGTATCGTCATCAAAGGGTATGGAATCTACATCTACAAGAGGGATGAGATAATCTACAGCAAGATCCTCTAGGTATGGAGAGATATGAGGGTCTCCACGGATCTCCCAAAGTCGTGTCCAAAGTATGTGTGGACATTCAATGTCCGATACAATATACATAGTGTCAAGATCAAAACTAGAACATATAACCCCTACAGTATGATCTACTATGATGCCCCATGTTGAAAAACTCCCTGTTGTGTCCGGTGTACATATGATTCCATACAAATAAGGAAAAATATCAAGCAACATGAGATGTGTCAGGATGCCATTTCACCAAGACTCATCCTTTCCCAAGTTGATCATAGAAGGATGAATAGAAAAACCCATGATACTCACTCAAATGAAAAAATCAGAGATTAAAAACCTCAGTACTAATAAAGCAAATCAAATGATGTCATCTCATGCAAATAGATCCTTTCCAGGTGCCAAGACGTCCAATTGATTAAGCAAAGTGTGAAAACACAAAATACTGAATAAAATGTACCTAGGGTAGATTCTGGAAAAAGTGCATGAATAGATCTAAAGAGCTCTAAAAAACCTTTCCAACGCCGCTTGGCTCGCAAAAATTGGAGATACAGGAAAAAAATTACGAGCTCGTAAGCGCAAAATGAAGATCTAAATTTGATTGAGAATAATAGGAACCACTAGCAAAATCTAATGATGAGACCTATACCACTAGAAAGTTAGCGGAACTAGCTTTCCGATGATATCTTGTTTTCCCAATTTCAACACCGTATGCCCAAGTTACACCAAAAAGAAAAAAATTGCTCCTTTAAGACAAATTGGGGTTAGGAGGGGGGCTAGGAGGTCATACGACTGTGATGTCATGCTGACATCAACACATCACCAAGTTAAATTTGATGGCCATCTAGCCGTCACGGCAAAAAATGCCCATGGCTGGGAAAATTGACAGTCGTTAAGATCTTGTACTGGTTGACGAAATAGTCTTTTCGAAGGGAACATTCCCTAGTCGCCGCTAGTAGGAAGATTCTGATGGAATCTTCTAAGATGTCACCGCTGGAATGTTGAGCTTTTGCCGCCAGTTAAGATTTTTACTGGCCTGTGTATACTGCCATTGTTTGGGACGCGGTTGCTGCAAGTGGTCGCATGGGGCTGGCTTGGGCCTACCGCCAGGGTACAACCCTGTACCCTGTGTGCAGGCTTTAAATGCCCTAATTTTTTTGATTTTTTTTTGCCTTTTAAAATTGTTTCAAAACAAACAAAATTGCAATTTGATTTTTTTTATTATTTGTTTTTTTTTAAATAAAAACCTGGAAAATTTTCCAAAAAAATAAAAATTGAAAACTCCTATACTTATTGTGCACAAAAAACGAGGCAAAGAGGGCCCCAGATCCGTATGGATCTGCATGCCCCTAAAAAAAAATTTCCTTATGGTGCAATTGCTTGGATTTGAGAAAAACGACAAGCGATCCTAAGGTTTTCGACCGTTCTGGATGCGATGGTGTGGTCTGTTTTGCTCCAGGATGTACCAAAAAATTGCTCAAGGTCAGATCCCTCTAGAAATTGAATTAGGGGGCTAGAGATCTAGGCTTTGATACCATGCAACTGGAATTGATTGATTCAATCCAGAGCTCCCATGAAACACCTGCAAGCGATTACCTATCACAATAGAGAAGATCAACAAGCGAGATTGTGCTCAATAACCTAAGAATTTTATTGATGCAAATAACCTGGATTATGTGAACAACTGTCGGCTAAATACGATGCTGTATAGAATTGATAATCATTACAATAAATAAATCCTTATGAAAAGGATGAAAGCTAACCCTAGATTAGGGTTAGATTAGAACATGACAAGTGTCGTCATAGGAATGAATGAGACAACATGTTCTAATATTAGAGGCTTTAATCATGCAAACTGCAACTAATTAATTAAAGCAAATAATGAAATAAAAGCACTCCTAAGTTTAGCTTAAGTGTAATAAAGCATAAAGTGAACCAATTAATTAGGTGACTTTATTACTCCAAGACAATCAAAAGGAAATTTTTAAGAGGGTAAAATGTTGTGTACCTATTGTAAAAAGTGTTTTTTCAGGCCTCACTAAGGACTCATTCTCCCTATGGTGAATGAGTCTTGGCTAGGGTTCTGGAAAATCAATTTTTGGGTTTTGTTCTTCAAGGTTTGCACTCCTAGATCCTAGTCAAAGACTGTTGAAAACTTGGAAATAAATTTTGTAGCTCAGTTTTCATGATCTTGTAAGAAAGGTGACAACTTTGCAACTTTGCAATTTTGCTCGCCAATTTGATCTTCAACCTAAAACCTGCAATCACACATCAAAGAGGAGAAAAATGTTGATTGTTAGGGAATAGGGGTTTGCCTTGGTCAAACCCTATTTTGGTAATTAAACCTTGTAATGAAACAATGCATAAAGGAATGATGAATGAACAAAATGCAATGTCACAACTCACAAATCCTCAATTGAAACCTTGGAGTAAAAATCAGCAATCTAGTATGAAGTG